>JAAOOA010000086.1:13618881-13651381 GCA_012861695.1 Trematomus loennbergii
TTTATTTGGGATATTTTTACTCGTATTTTCAGGCATTTTTCACATTTTTGGAGAATCATTTTTGACGCTGTTTCCCTCAATTTTATATTAATATAATTTGGAACATTTTAAAACATATTTTACTAACATGGTTTGCATATTTTCAGTGTTTATTTTCCACATTATTTACTAATTGTATATTATTAGCTTAAGAAATAGTAGAGTTTCCACATATAGAAAACACACATTCAAGATTTACACATTTTGAGATGGTTTTCACAAGTCCTCACAAAGTATGATTTACAAGAACTCTCTCACACACACACACTTCGACCACAAAGCCAACCAAAATAACTCAGAATTTCCACCACAGCAAATGTTACTCTCACACACACGCACACACACACACATACACACACACACACACACACACACACACACATACATACACGCACACTATTTGAACTCTGCAGCGAGTGGTTAACTGTCAAATGGAGCAATGCTGAGGTTTAATCTTCCCCAGAACACCAAATGGCTACACACACACACAGACACACAGACACACAGAGACACAGACACACACACGCACGCACGCACGCACGCACATACACAGACTCACAGACAGAGACACAGACACACACACACAACCACAGACAGACACACACACACAGACTCACAGACAGAGACACACACACACACACACACACACACACACACACACACACACACACACACACACACACACACACACACACACACACACACACACACACACACACACACACACACACACACACACACACAGACTCAGCTCCTGTTGGTTAAACAGTGACGTCACTCTGATGTATGTTTCTTCCTCTTGGCTAAAGAGCTCCTTTGTTTCATAAAAACTCCTGAAAACACTCCAGATTTACAGCAGACATTTTTTGATTGAATGAATATACTAAATACTAATAGGTGTGTGTGTGTGTGTGTGTGTGTGTGTGTGTGTGTGTGTGTGTGTGTGTGTGTGTGTTGTGTGTGTGTGTGTGTGTGTGTGTGTGTGTGTGTGTGTGTGTGTGTGTGTGTGTGTGTGTGTGTGTGTGGGACTTTTATTTGACTCTATCCCACACACACCTCTAGTAACTCATTACTCCACTATGACTGAAGGCCACCAGAACGTGGATTCATCCGCCGCTGAAAGTAGATCCTATCAGATTAACTTTAATGTTTCTGCAGAAAACTTTCCTCTCTCTCTACATCTGCATGCCCCCATCAATTAGAGTGTCTCTGGTGACGTCACGCTGCTCCTCCCCCCTGTCAAAGCCTCGCGCCAGGGGGAGCGCAACTCAGAGAGAGGGAGTCAGGCGCGAGGACCTCTTCTTCTTCTCCTTCTTCTCCTTCTCTCTCAGTCATGTTGCACACGCTCACCTTCCTCCTGCAAAACTCTTCCTCCTCGCGCACTTCAAGGTCTCGAGCCTGCTGCCGCCCCCCCGCAGGGCGCGCGGGCCGGAGTGAGGAGCCACCCCCCACGCGGCTGCTGCAGCGCGGGGACCTTCTGGAGGTCCCGCGCACGCTCTTCACGCACTTTGGCATCTACCTGGGCGAAGGCCGCGTGGCGCACCTGATCCCGGACGTTCTGCCGCTGCTGGGCGTGCACCCCAAGCGCGTGCACGAGATGGTGACCAACACGCGCCTGGTGCTCGGGGTCCTCTCCAAGCACGCGACTGTGCGCGTGGACTCCGTGGAGGACTTCGCTTACGGAGCCGCGATGCTGCTGAACGCGATGGACCCGCGGTGGGCCGGTGCGCGCTGCCCCAGGAGGAGGTGGCAGCGCGCGCGGAGAAGCTCGTGGGCCCGTGTCCTACAGCCTGCTGTGGAACAACTGCGAGCACTTCGTCACGTACACGCGCTACGGGACCGCGCAGAGCCTGCAGACAGACAAGGTGAGACGCGGCACACTTTTACATCCATTACGCACCTTTCACGCATGCGGTGGAGCGGTTTTTACGCACGGGATTACAGGAGGATGCTCTGATGTAGTTTTACGCGCAGAGGTGGAATACATTTTAGGGTCGTTCTTTGTATTTTCACACCTGAGCGTTTGTGCTGCAGCCAGGTGAGGATGTTTAACACTTTAAATGGAGAACATAATCAGTGCATTCCAAAGATATTCCTTAAGAAGTTGCATTCACGGAACATACACATCTTGGCACCTAAAGGTCCTGGCCATTTCTGGTTTATTTAAGTGACACCTTTTCATGTATCATCGGTTTTAGGCACGGTGGCACGTTTTACTCGCCGGATAGCAGGAGGATCCTTCGATGTTGCTTTTACGCGCGGAGGGGAAACTCACCTCATGGTTGCTCTTTGTGATTTCACACCAGCCAATCAGAGCCAGAGCAGTTTGTCCTGCAGACAGATGGGAGAGTATAACAACAAATGTCAAAATATAAACCCATCAGTGCCATTCCTAAAGAGAACTTTCAGAACATTCTGCATCTCATTGTTCTGTTGATGAGGAGAAACTTCATGTTCAAAAAGCCTCAGGTTTTTCCGTAGCAGCTGGATTAGTTTCTAAGCATTGTTAGGGACTATTTTCTGCAAATGCATGGAGATTATTAAGAGAAAAGCCTTGTTTCTGAGAGTTTTAATGACGAGTTTTAATCCTGATACCATTTGAGGAACGTCTTCGCATCTTTCTGTCCTGCAAACGTTCTGCTTCGTGGTTCCTCCTTCACCTCCATGAGCTCCACAGAGACTTTCAAAAGCAGCGGAGGAACGGCCGGTATTGAATATGCTGTGAGGGGGTTTATCTGTCTGCAGCAGAGCTAGAAAGTTAAACACACTTTAGTTTAAGGGAGCTTTGTGGAGGAAAGTGAAAGTGAATCCAACTGTTTGTGCGAATAGGAAACAAAGCAGGGCGCGAGGAACGTGTCCTGAGAGTCACGCATTGGTGACAACGAAATGAAACTTGTTAAAACAATAGGCAGAAAATAAAATCTGTGAAATGTCAACAATATGTTAAAAAGTAAATGGGGCAAAAATAAATCCTAAAGAATATCCCAAATATGGAAAAAAGAATGTTTAAAACACTCAATAAATCCTCTTTAAAGTGTGTGAGGAAGTGAAGCAAAGAAAATCTGGATTATGTTCAAAAAAGTTCATAAAAAGTCTGAACGCAGAGGAGGGAATCGACACAGTTACTTTCCTACATTCAGGTGAAGTGAACGCTTTAAAGAGCGAGGGAAATGTGGGTCGCTCCTCGGAAAATCCTGAGAACAAGAGCGGCATTCAGAGAGAGAAGAGGAAGAGGAGGAGGAGGAGGAAGGAGGAGGGAGATTATAAAGTTGCCGGCAACTCGTTGAGAACCCTCACAACGTTCCTGAATCTCCAGGGTCTTTAAATTAACTGTGACTAACTGACAAAGTTTCAACCACAAAAAAATGCAAAAACTGATGCCAAAAAATATCCAAAAATGTCTGAAACTAATTGTAAAACTATGTGAAAAATATCTAAAAACTTTTGTACAAATAAATTGAGAACAATCTGAAAATAAATCTAGAAAATATTCTTACAAAATGTTTAAAATATCCCAAAACTATTGTAAAAATAAATTAAATAAATCTGCAAAATATTTCTTAAAATATTGGAAAATATAAGAAAAAAACCTGCAGAACATTTGGAGTGAATATATGTGAAAGAAATCTTTAAAAAAAAGAAGAAATCGTCACTTGTTTAGTTTCCTGCGGCGTCACCTTCACAATAAAAGCCTCCCGGATTGTCTTTTATTGTGAAGGAGCAGCAGCTTTGATGCTTCACTTCTTTTCCACCTTTTCCTGTGAAACCTGCAGCGGAGACTTTCCCCGATCCAGTTTCACTTCCTGTCGTTTTCTAAACTAAACATGGGAGCGACAGGAGCTCCTCGGGGGTCCTCGGGGTCAGATAAACAACCGCCCAATTATATGCCTGCTTTTTAAACCAGACGTGTGCTCAGGGAGAAAAGAAAGCTCCTTAAGTCAGGACGAATTCCCCTGGTGTTCTGCCCCAGTGTCTGCCCCAGTGTCTGCCCCAGTGTCTGCCCCAGTGTCTGCCCCAGTGTCAGCCCCAGTGTCTGCCCCAGTGTCTGCCCCAGTGTCTGCCCCAGTGTTTGCCCCAGTGTCTGCCCCAGTGTCAGCCCCAGTGTCTGCCCCAGTGTCTGCCCCAGTTTCAGCCCCAGTTTCAGCCCCAGTGTCTGCCCCAGTGTCTGCCCCAGTGTCTGCCCCAGTGGCTGCCCCAGTGTCTGCCCCAGTGTCTGCCCCAGTGTTCTGCCCCAGTGTCTGCCCCAGTGTCTGCCCCAGTGTCTGCCCCAGTGTTCTGCCACAGTGTTCTGCCCCAGTGTCTGCCCCAGTGTCTGCCACAGTGTTCTGCCCCAGTGTCTGCCACAGTGTCTGCCCAGTGTCTGCCCCAGTGTCTGCCCAGTGTCTGCCACAGTGTTCTGCCCCAGTGTCTGCCACAGTGTTCTGCCCCAGTGTCAGCCCAAGTGTCAGCCCCAGTGTCTGCCCCAGTGTCTGCCCCAGTGTCTGCCCCAGTGTTCTGCCCCAGTGTCTGCCCCAGTGTCTGCCACAGTGTCTGCCCCAGTGTCTGCCCCAGTGTTCTGCCCCAGTGTCAGCCCAAGTGTCAGCCCCAGTGTCTGCCCCAGTGTCTGCCCCAGTGTCTGCCCCAGTGTTCTGCCCCAGTGTCAGCCCCAGTGTCTGCCCAGTGTCTGCCCCAGTGTCTGCCCCAGTGTTCTGCCCCAGTGTCAGCCCAAGTGTCTGCCCCAGTGTCTGCCCCAGTGTCTGCCCCAGTGTCTGCCCCAGTGTTCTGCCCCAGTGTCTGCCCCAGTGTCTGCCCCAGTGTTCTGCCCCAGTGTTTGCCTCAGTGTCTGCCCCAGTGTTTGCCTCAGTGTCTGCCCCAGTGTCAGCCCCAGTGTTTGCCCCAGTGTCTGCCCCAGTGTTCTGCCACAGTGTCTGCCCCAGTGTCTGCCCCAGTGTCTGCCTCAGTGTCTGCCCCAGTGTTCTGCCCCAGTGTCTGCCCCAGTGTCTGCCCCAGTGTCTGCCCCAGTGTTTGCCCCAGTGTCTGCCCCAGTGTCTGCCCCAGTGTCTGCCCAGTGTCTGCCACAGTGTCAGCCCCAGTGTCTGCCCCAGTGTCTGCCCCAGTGTCTGCCCCATTGTCTGCCACAGTGTCTGCCCCAGTGTCAGCCCCAGTGTCTGCCCCAGTGTCTGCCCCAGTGGCTGCCCCAGTGTCTGCCCCAGTGTCTGCCCCAGTGTCTGCCACAGTGTTCTGCCCCAGTGTCTGCCCCAGTGTTCTGCCACAGTGTCTGCCACAGTGTCTGCCCCAGTGTCTGCCCCAGTGTCTGCCCCAGTGTCTGCCCCAGTGTCAGCCCCAGTGTCAGCCCCAGTGTCAGCCCCAGTGTCTGCCCCAGTGTCAGCCCCAGTGTCAGCCCCAGTGTCAGCCCCAGTGTTCTGCCCCAGTGTTTGCCCCAGTGTCTGCCCCAGTGTCTGCCCCAGTGTTCTTCCCCAGTGTTCTGCCCCAGTGTCTGCCCCAGTGTCAGCCCCAGTGTCAGCCCCAGTGTCAGCCCCAGTGTCTGCCCCAGTGTCAGCCCCAGTGTTCTGCCCCAGTGTTTGCCCCAGTGTCTGCCCCAGTGTCTGCCCCAGTGTTCTGCCCCAGTGTCTGCCCCAGTGTTTGCCACAGTGTTCTGCCCCAGTGTCTGCCCAGTGTCTGCCCCAGTGTCTGCCCCAGTGTCTGCCACAGTGTCTGCCCCAGTGTCTGCCCCAGTGTTCTTCCCCAGTGTTCTGCCCCAGTGTCAGCCCCAGTGTCAGCCCAGTGTCAGCCCCAGTGTCAGCCCCAGTGTCTGCCCCAGTGTCAGCCCCAGTGTTCTGCCCCAGTGTTTGCCCCAGTGTCTGCCCCAGTGTCTGCCCCAGTGTTCTGCCCCAGTGTCTGCCCCAGTGTTTGCCACAGTGTCAGCCCCAGTGTTCTGCCCCAGTGTCTGCCCCAGTGTCTGCCCCAGTGTCTGCCCAGTGTCTGCCACAGTGTCTGCCCCAGTGTCTGCCCCAGTGTCTGCCACAGTGTCTGCCACAGTGTCTGCCCCAGTGTCTGCCCCAGTGTCTGCCACAGTGTCTGCCCCAGTGTCTGCCCCAGTGTCTGCCACAGTGTGTGCCCCAGTGTCTGCCACAGTGCAGACCCATGCTCACAGCGTTATAAACCTCTTACTAAATATCAAGCCACACTTATTGTGTTTACTTCGGCTGTGAGTGCTTGTGTGTGCTCAGGATGAGTTTCGCTTGTTCTCGCTGTATCGCCGACCCGGAAACCTGTCCGCTCCTCGCAACGTCCCGACCAATCAGAGCACACTGGGCTCACAGAGAGGGGGGGGGGGGGAGGAGCTCCAACAAGCCGTGTAGGACAGAGAGTGAATACACATCCTTACAGAGATGCTGTATGACAGGGGGGTCAAACTCAATTCTCACCACATCAGCATTATGGTTGCACTCAAAGGGCCGGTTGTAACTTCAAGACTATATAAAAATACATATATAAATATTTAATATATATCAAATAATGTTTTATATTACATTATTGCCTCTGCATTGGATTAGTATGGGATAGGGTAATAACTTCATAATTAACTACGTCTGAAAGCAGAGGTCTAGGGCAAATAATTGCAGTCTCTTCAGTGAGCATGTCACAAAATGATTTAAAAAGAAAAGCCACATTCTGGAAAAACATAAAAACAAAAAGTGAAATTTTGAGAAAAGAAAAGTGACATTTTGAAAAAAAATCTAATTCTAAGAAAAACGGCATTTTTGAAGAAAAAAAGTCAAATTCTGAGAAAAAAGTCAAATTTGAGATGCATTGTGGGACATGTAGTTTATGGCAACGTGCTTCTGTAAAGTAGCATGTAACCTTATAATAAACATATTATATTCTTTGCAAGCTCTTATGGGGCCACATAAAATGAAGTCGCGGGCCGGGTTTGGCCCCCGGGCCTTGAGTTTGACACCCCTGCTGTTGAGAAACCAATGTGAGTTTGGAACATTGAACGATGTAAATGTATTCTAGTAGACTCAACTATGGAACTATGATCAGTAGAAATGGCCATGACACGGGACCTTTAAAGAGCTGGACGTACAATTCATTATATTGTCTGCAGATTTTAAAACCTTTTGGGACCCCTTTCTTTTTGGATGTTTAAAACAGACTTATTTTGATATTTGACAATTGATATATAATACTAAATATATCTGCAGACGGGTTTACTTTGAATACACATTTGAAACAGTTCAGTATTTTGTCTCAAACCTGCAGAATAAAGTGAATAAAAGCTCCTTCAATCAGAGTGATCTCCTCCATGTTCTGCCTCCAGAATGAACTTCAAACAAAGCAGGTAAACAAACGTACTTTATTTGAACATGTCTCTTGTTCTCTTGCAGTTCTGCGAGTGGCTGAAGTCTCTGATCCGGGATCAGAGGAACATTTTGCTGTCGGCGCTCCTCGGACTCCTCTCCATGGCCTGTTTCGGGATTTCCTTCTTCACCGCTCCTCCAACGCTCCTCGTGCCCTTCACCTGTGGATGGTCAGCTAGAGGATGTATACATACATACATATATATATATATAAATATAAATAAATATCATTATGATGAATAAATATGGAGGAGGGAGTCGTCTGCAAAGAAACCCACTTGTCGTACCTTTCACAATAAGTGCTGCTCTAACAGGAAGTCTTTCTTTTTAATTCAAATCAACCGTAGAAGAAGAAGGAGGTGGTTAGCGTTAGCAGCATTAGCATTACAACTCTGTTTGACAACTTTAAAATCACTAAAGGCTCCGACGTTATCCCAAAATGACCAAAGATTGTTCCGTTTTTCTGAAGCTTTATGTACGGCGGGAAACCACAGCGTGAGAGCGAACAGTCATTTGTTTTTATATTTAATATATTTGTGTACTTTAATACGTACCGTCAGAAGGATTTGGTCCCGATTGTTGGTTCCTTTTCCAGTTTCCAGATTTTGTTTTTATTTTTGGAGAAATAAGGAATATTTTCATATTTCAATAACATTTTAGTGAGATATCAAATATTCTGAATATATTTGTTTTGAAAAAATGTACTTTGCATCTCCAGAAAGTCCCATTTAGGGGATTTTAAAAGAAAACAAAGCTATATTTTGACAATAGGATTGTTGACCCTTAAAAACAGCCGGAAAAAACCTTAAATTAAAATCTAAAAAGCCTTAATTCAATGTCAGCTTTCTACTCCTGGAAAACCTGTAAATGTATTTAATTATTAGCTTTTTTCAAGATTTTATTAAGAAAATGTCTTCCTCTGTGGTTTCCTGTCCGCTCTGTATATATCTGTAGATACTCTGTTGACCAACATTTAAAACTTTGTACAGAATTTATTTTTTAAGACGCTGTAACTCTTTTGACCTGTTTTCTATGTAAATAAAGGAAAAAGGACTTGATGAATTTCTGGGTTGTTTTTATACTTTAAATTCCTCATTTCATGTTTTTGTAAACATTTTTAATTAATCTTCCACTGTTTGTTGTACCAATTTTTTTTTGTCACATCTAGAAAATCTCCAGAAATAAATAATAATTACCTTTGGGTCAAACTGTAGAATCACATTTACAGATATTTATGAATCTAATAAAACATTAAATATAATTAATTTAGTGCCACATATTGTTGTTTCTAATTAATAACATATTATTAGATATTTTAATGTATATTTAATGTGTATGTAAATGTAATTGTCAGTAAATATAATATCATGTTATAATAATATCACACTCCTCAGTGATGTGTTGGCCTGCAGCGCCCCCTGCTGGCAGACTGTGAAACTACAACACACTAACAGCTACAAATATATATATATTTTTCCACTTTCACTTTTTTTGTAACCAAACTTAATCCTGATAATCACTTTTAGAATTTTAAATAACACCACTGTGGTTCTTTGAAATACCATGATAACATATTGCATAAACAGGGACTTTTCATTGATAAAAATGCACTTTAAAAAAGAATTGTGAATATAAAATATTCAATTTAATAATCTGGATCACGTATATATTTGTGTAGATAAGAAGCTATTTCATTTTGAATTAATCAAAAGAAAAATAGTTTTAAGATGAATTTTCCTCGTGTTTGGTTGAAATAAATGATCAGAAAACAGGTTTACACATACGAGCAATTTGTCTTAGTGTACATGGTGCAAACATAAAGGCAAGGCAAGTCAAGGCAAGTTCATTCATACAGCACCTTTCAACACAAGGCAATTCAAAGTGCTTTACAAAAATGAAAGACATTAAGAAATATATTATAAAATGATATCGAGAAACACTCATTTAAAAGCAAAGCTACATGAATCACAGTTACATCAGTGTGAGATACACACATCTGAAATGTTTAGGTCCTCACTTTCTTTCTACTTTCTTGTTTAACGTATCCTTAGTTATTTCAAGTGTTTCGTGCTGAACGAACCCCGTTTGGAAAACTCTAATCTGACCCCATGGCACCTTTTAGTTTTCGACCAAAACTATTCCTCTCTTTTATTTTGAAATGCACATTAGTTAAGTTTACCTTGTCTTTCTAGGACTTTTTTGGTGTCCTCCGCGAACCAGGGTCTTGAAACCAAAACGGCACACGTAGGGGACTTTAACCCCAATAATGACTATAACCTTTCTCTTGCGTTTCGGGTCAAAAGTGATACCTTATGTTATCCTCCACACTAGGCCTCTGGACATACACACTTGATGATCACCACTTGCATTGGATTTTGAGTGATTTATTCAACAGTGAAACACCCATGATGTTTTCGGTGATATGGTATTTCTCTTTCAATAAATGTTCATTGAGGAAAACAGTATCAGTGTCTTATTTTATATTCATCACAGTGAATGCTGAACTTGATGGGCCCACCGGTGGGTCCGGACCATGACATGAAACACTGGCTTGCTTGTATCAAATCAATACATCCTTTTTTATTTGTACTTTACATATTCAATTAATTTTTCATTCTATTTTTGTTTTGTTTAAAATTATTTTATTTATTTTATACATAACATATTTTATATTTAAACATGTGTTCTTTTTACATTTATTTTATAATTAATATTTCTTTACTTAATGTAATAGTTTTATTTATATACAAATAATTAAAAATAGTTCATGTTTTTTAATGAAATGTCGTCATTTAATTTTTTATCATTTATTATATTATTTATATAAATATATATATTGTTGTATAATTGTTTTAATTTAATGATATTCATTTAATTATATTCAAGGGGAATGCTCTGACCGTTAGTCCGCCTTATTTGCCCCAGAGCAACACTCTGATTGGCTCTCAGCGGCGCGCCTTCATGACAATCAAAATGACTGTTAGTTGAGTTCAGTAGCGTTGAAGTTTTTCGGTAAATTTTTATTTCTGATATAAAGTTTACATTTAAGATTGTGACATCTTCTATAAACTGTCTCTGATCGAGGGTAAACTCTGTGAAGAACAAATGGCGTCAGACAGATCGGGTAATACTTTATTTAAACTAATAACAAACAAGCTAACGTCAGTTGGAAGAGTTTATGGTTGATTTACCCGCTAGCTTAAATGATAGTTAAATTAGCAGCTAATGTTGCTATGCTAATTTTTTACTTTTTAATGTGGTTTTGTTGACGTTTAATTGCTTTACTATGTCATAAACATCACAAAGTAGTTAGTTAGATTAGTTTTATGATGATTAATGAATGTCTTTGCACTGTTAGCATCGGTCCAAGTTATAAATAAATAAGAGATACATTAGTAGGAGCTAACAGCTAAGCTACATTAAAGACATGAGCTAAAGCAAGCTAACGACATGTCTGATTCGGTTTATTTAAAGGAAACGGTGCTAATTTAAATTGATTAATGTGAAAAGGACTGCTATTTTAAAATCATATCCAGTGGTAAAAAGTACATTACTCAAGTACTGTGTTTAAGTACTACTTTGAGGTACTTAATTTACTTTAAACTTGTACTCAGTGGTGTATAGTAACTAAGTATATTTACTCAAGTACAGTTCTTAAGTCAATGGTGAGATACTTGTACTTTACTTGAGTATTTCAATTGTGCTACTTTGTACTTCTACTCCATTACATTTATTTAATACCTTTAGTTACTAGGCATATTTGGATTAATGATGTGAAATATAATCAACACTTAAATAGGACTTTTTAGATTCAGGAACAGTAATAAGTCTCTACATCACTGAGATATCTAAAGGTGTGTGTGTGTGTGTGTCTGTGTCTGCGTGTGTGTGTGTGTCTCTGTCTCTCTGTGTGTCTGGTCTGTGTGTGTGTGTGTCTCTGTCTCTCTGTGTGTCTCTGTGTGTCTCTCTGTGTGTCTGTCTCTCTCTCTCTCTCTCTCTCTCTCTCTCTGTGTGTGTCCCTCTCTCTCTCTGTGTGTGTGTCTCTCTCTCTGTGTGTCTCTCTCTCTCTGTGTGTGTGTCAGACGGGAGGTGCAGTCAGATGGAGACGCAGACGGTGGCGGTGCTGAGTCAGCGCTCTTTCTGGGGAGGAGTACTTCAAGGCGTCGTGCGCCCGAGAGATGGCGCTGCTGGCCCTGATGGACAAGACGGGCTACAACATGGTGCAGGAGAACGGCCAGAGGAAGTACGGAGGCCCCCCCCAGGTCAGTGTGTGTGTGAGGACCATTAAACAGAAAATACACTGAGAAGAAAACCTGACTAAATGTTGTGCTTGCATTAAAAAAAAACTCAACAGGTCTGTGTGTGTCTGTCTGTGTGTGTCTGTGTGTCTGTCTGTGTGTGTAAGTGTTGTGCTTGTCCAATACTTAACATGTTGTAGAAGTCAGCTCACTGCCAGCCATGTCACATCATCTCTGAACTATAAACCTTTTAATGCTGTGTGTGTGTGTGTGTGTGGTGTGTGTGTGTGTGTGTGTGTGTGTGTGTGTGTGTGTGTGTGTGTGTGTGTGTGTGTGGTGTGTGTGTGTGTGTGTGTGTGTGTGTGTGTGTGGTGTGTGTGTGTGTGTGTGTGTGTGTGTGTGTGTGTAGACTGGGATGGCCCTGCTCCCCTCGAGGCTGCGAGGTGTTTGTGGGTAAGATCCCGCGGGACATGTACGAGGATGAGCTGGTTCCTCTGTTCGAGAGAGCAGGACGTCTCTATGAGTCAGACTCATGATGGAGTTCAGCGGAGAGAACAGGGCTACGCCTTCGTCATGTACACCAGCAGGTTGGTGTATTTACTGTTATTATTACTGTTACTACTCTAATACACCAGCAGGTTGTTGTTATTTACTGTTATTATTACTGTTACTACTCTAATACACCAGCAGGTGTTGTTATTATTTACTGTTATTATTACTGTTACTACTCTAATACACCAGCAGGTTGTTGTTATTTACTGTTATTATTACTGTTACTACTCTAATACACCAGCAGGTTGTGTATTACTGTTATTATACTGTTACTACTCTAATACACCAGCAGGTTGGTGTATTTACTGTTATTATTAGTGTTACTACTCTAATACACCAGCAGGTTGTTATATTTACTGTTTATATTAGTGTTACTACTCTAATACACCAGCAGGTTGTTGTTATTACTGTTTATATTAGTGTTACTACTCTAATACACCAGCAGGTTGTTTATTTACTGTTATATAGTGTTAATACTCTAATACACCAGCAGGTTGTTATTATTACTGTTATATCATGTTATTACTCTAATACACCAGCAAGGTATCTCTATGTATTGTAATACACCAACAGGTACACAGATGATTTCTTGATGATGGTTCTTGATGGTTTCTTGATGGTTTCTGATGGTTTCTTGATGGTTCTGGTGGTTTCTTGATGGTTTCTTGGTGTTTCTTGATGGTTCTTGGTGGTTTCTTGATGGTTTCTTGGTGGTTCTTGGTGATTTCTTGATGGTTTCTTGGTGATTTCTTGATGGTTTCTTGGTGATTGCTTGGTGGTTTCTGATGGTTTCTTGGTGTTTTCTTGATGGTTTCTTGATGATTTCTTGTTGGTTCTTGATAGTTTCTTGGTGGTTTCTGGTGGTTTCTTGATGGTTCTTGGTGTTTCCTGGTGATTCTTGGTGGTTTCCTGGTGTTCTTGGTGTTTTCTTGATGGTTTCTTGGTGGTTTCTTGGTGGTTTCTTGGTGGTTTCTTGGTGGTTCTTGATGGTTTCTTGGTGTTTTCTTGGTGGTTCTTGATGGTTCTTGGTGGTTTCTTGGTGGTTTCTTGATGGTTTCTTGGTGGTTTCCTGGTGGTTTCTGGTGGTTTCTTGGTGTTTTCTTGATGGTTCTTGGTGGTTTTGGTGGTTTCCTGGTGGTTTCTTGGTGGTTTCTTGGTGTTTTCTTGGTGGTTTCTTGGTGTTTTCTTGATGGTTTCTTGGTGGTTTCTTGGTGTTTTCTGATGGTTTCTTGGTGGTTTCTTGGTGGTTTCTGATGGTTCTTGGTGGTTTCTTGGTGGTTTCTTGATGGTTTCTTGGTGGTTTCTTGATGGTTCTTGATGGTTTCCTGGTGGTTTCTTGGTGTTTTGTTGATGGTTTCTTGATGGTTTCCTGTGGTTTCTGGTGGTTTCTTGATGGTTTCTTGGTGGTTTCTTAGAGATTCTTGATGGTTTCTTTGTGGTTCTTGATGGTTCTTGGTGGTTTCTTGTTGGTTTCTTGGTGGTTTCTTGATGTTTCTTGGTGGTTTCTTGATGATTTCTTGTTGGTTTCTTGATAGTTTCTTGGGGTTCTTGGTGGTTTCTTGATGGTTTCTTGGTGGTTTCCTGGTGATTTCTTGGTGGTTTCCTGGTGGTTTTTGGTGTTTTCTTGATGGTTTCTTGGTGGTTTCTTGGTGGTTTCTTGGTGGTTTCTTGATGGTTTCTTGGTGTTTTCTTGGTGGTTTCTGATGGTTCTTGATGGTTTCTTGGTGGTTTCTTGGTGGTTCTTGATGGTTTCTTGGTGGTTTCCTGGTGGTTTCTTGGTGGTTTCTTGGTGTTTTCTTGATGGTTCTTGGTGGTTTCTTGGTGGTTTCTGGTGGTTTCTTGGGTTTCTTGGTGTTTTCTTGGTGGTTTCTGGTGTTTTTGATGGTTTCTTGGTGTTTTCTTGATGTTTCTTGGTGGTTTCTTGGTGGTTTCTTGATGGTTTCTTGGTGGTTTCCTGGTGGTTTCTTGGTGGTTTCTTGGGTTTTCTTGATGGTTCTTGGTGGTTTCCTGGTGGTTTCTTGGTGGTTTCTCTGGTGTTTTCTTGGTGGTTTCTGGTGTTTTCTTGATGGTTTTTGGTGTTTCTTGATGGTTTCTTGTTGTTTCTTGGTGGTTTCCTGATGGTTTTGGTGGTTTCTTGGTGGTTTCTTGATGGTTTCTTGATGGTTTTTGGTGGTTCTTGATGGTTTCTGATGGTTTCCTGGTGGTTTCTTGGTGTTTTCTTGATGGTTTTGATGGTTTCCTGGTGGTTTTTGGTGGTTTCTTGATGGTTTCTTGGTGGTTTCTAGAGATTTCTTGATGGTTTCTTTGTGGTTTCTGATGGTTTCTTGTGGTTTCTGTTGGTTCTTGTGGTTTCTTGATGGTTCTTGGTGGTTTCTTGGTGGTTTCCTGGTGATTTCTGGTGGTTTCTTGGTGGTTTCTTGATGGTTTCTTGGTGGTTTCTTGATGTTTCTTGATGGTTTCTTGGTGGTTTCTTGGTGTTTTTGGTGGTTCTTGGTGTTTCTGGTGATTTCTTGATGGTTTCTTGGTGGTTTCTTGATGGTTTTGGTGGTTCTTGATGGTTTCTGGTGTTTTCTGATGGTTCTTGGTGATTTCTTGATGGTTTCTGGTGTTTTCTTGATGGTTTCTTGGTGTTTCTTGATGGTTTCTTGATGGTTTCTTGGTGGTTTCTTGATGGTTTCTTGGTGATTCTTGATGGTTTCTTGGTGTTTCTTGATGGTTTCTTGGTGGTTTCTGATGGTTTCTTGGTGGTTTCTGATGGTTTCTTGGTGGTTTCTTGGTGTTTCTGATGGTTTCTTGATGGTTTCTTGGTGGTTCTTGGTGTTTTCTTGATGGTTTCTTGATGGTTTCTTGGTGGTTTCTTGATGGTTTCTGGTGTTTTCTTGATGGTTTCTTGTTGGTTTCTGATGGTTTCTTAGTTTCTTGATGGTTTCTTGATGGTTTCCTGGTGATTTCTTGGTGTTTTCTGGTGGTTTCTTGATGGTGGTTTCTTGATGGTGGTTTCTTGGTGGTTTCTTGATGGTTTCTTGGTGTTCTTGATGGTTTCTGGTGGTTTCTTGATGGTTCTTGGTGGTTTCTTGATGGTTCTTGGTATTTTCTTGATGGTTCTTTGATGGTTTCTTGGGTTTCTTGATGGTTTCTTGGTGATTTCTTGATGGTTTCTTGATGGTTTCTTGGTGGTTTCTTGGTGGTTTCTGATGGTTTCTTGATGGTTTCTTGGTGGTTTTGATGGTTTCTTGATGGTTTCTTGATGGTTTCTTGATGGTTTCTTGGTGTTTTCTTGAGGGTTTCTTAATGATTTCTTGTTGTTTCTTGATAGTTTCTGGTGGTTTCTTGATGGTTTCTTGGTGGTTCCTGGTGATTTCTTGGTGGTTTCTGGTGGTTCTTGGTGTTTTCTTGATGGTTTCTTGTGGTTTCTTGGTGGTTTCTGGTGGTTTCTTGATGGTTTCTTGGTGTTTTCTTGGTGGTTTCTTGGTGGTTTCTTGGTGGTTTCTTGGTGGTTCTTGATGGTTTCTTGGTGTTTCTTGGTGGTTTCTTGATGGTTTCTTGATGGTTCTTGGTGGTTTCTTGGTGGTTTCTTGATGGTTTCTTGGTGGTTTCCTGGTGGTTTTTGGTGGTTTTGATGGTTTCTTGGTGGTTTCTTGGTGTTTCCTGGTGGTTTCTTGGGGTTTCTTGGTGGTTTCTTGGTGTTTCTCTGGTGTTTTCTTGATGGTTTCTTGTGGTTTCTTGGTGTTTTCTTGATGGTTTCTTGGTGGTTTCCTGATGGTTTCTTGGTGGTTTCCTGGTGATTTCTTGGTGGTTTCCTGGTGGTTTCTTGGTGTTTTCTTGGTGGTTTCTTGGTGGTTTCTTGGTGGTTTCTTGATGTTTTTGGTTTTCTTGGTGGTTTCTTGATGGTTTCTTGATGGTTTCTTGGTGGTTTCTTGGTGGTTTCTTGATGGTTTCTTGGTGGTTCCTGGTGGTTTCTTGGTGGTTCTTGGTGTTTTCTTGATGGTTTCTGGGGTTTCTTGGTGGTTCCTGATGGTTTCTTGGTGGTTTCCTGTGATTCTTGGTGTTTTCTTGATGGTTTCTGGTGGTTTCTTGGTGTTTTCTTGATGGTTTTTGGTGGTTCTTGGTGGTTTCCTGATGGTTCTTGGTGGTTTCTTGGGGTTTTTGATGGTTTCTTGATGGTTTCTTGGTGGTTTCTTGATGGTTTCTTGATGGTTTCTTGATGGTTTCCTGGTGGTTTCTTGATGGTTTCTTGATGGTTTCCTGGTGGTTTCTTGTGGTTCTTGATGGTTCTTGGTGGTTTCTTAGAGATTTCTTGATGGTTTCTTTGTGTGTCTTGGTTTCTTGTTGGTTTCTTGGTGGTTTCTTGATGGTTTCTTGGTTGTTCTGGTGGTTTCTGGTGATTTCTTGGTGGTTCCTGGTGGTTTCTTGGTGTTTCTTGATGGTTTCTTGGTGTTCTTGGTGGTTTCTTGGTGGTTTCTTGATGGTTTCTTGGTGTTTCTTGGTGGTTTCTTGGTGGTTTCTTGGTGGTTCTTGATGGTTTCTTGGTGTTTTCTTGTGTGGTTTCTTGATGGTTTCTTGATGGTTTCTTGGTGGTTCTGGTGGTTTCTTGATGTTTCTTGGTGGTTCCTGGTGGTTTCTTGGTGGTTTCTTGATGGTTTCTTGGTGGTTTCTTGGTGGTTTCCTGGTGGTTCTTGGTGTTTCTGGTGTTTTCTTGGTGGTTTCTTGGTGTTTTCTTGATGGTTTCTTGGTGGTTTCTTGGTGTTTTCTGATGGTTTCTTGGTGGTTTCTTGGTGGTTTCCTGATGGTTTCTTGGTGGGTTTCTTGGTGGTTTCTTGATGGTTTCTTGGTGGTTTCTTGATGGTTTCTTGATGGTTTCCTGGTGGTTTCTTGTGGTTTCTGGTGGTTTCTTGATGGTTTCTTGGTGTTTTCTTGGTGGTTCTTGGTGGTTTTTGGTGGTTTCTTGATGGTTTCTGGTGTTTTCTTGGTGGTTCTTGATGGTTTCTTGATGGTTTCTTGGTGGTTTCTTGGTGGTTTCTTGATGGTTTCTTGGTGGTTTCCTGGTGGTTTCTTGGTGGTTCTTGATGGTTTCTGGTGGTTTCTTGGTGGTTTCCTGGTGGTTTCTTGGTGGTTTCTTGGTGTTTTCTGGTGTTTTTGATGGTTTCTTGGTGGTTTCTTGGTGTTTCTTGATGGTTTCTTGGGGTTTCCTGATGGTTCTTGGTGGTTTCCTGGTGATTTCTTGGTGGTTCCTGGTGGTTTCTTGGTGTTTCTTTGGTGGTTCTTGGTGTTTCTGTGGTTTCTGATGGTTTCTGGTGTTTTCTTGGTGGTTCTTGATGGTTTCTTGATGGTTTCTGGTGGTTTCTTGGTGGTTTCTTGATGGTTTCTTGGTGGTTTCCTGGTGTTTCTTGGTGGTTCTTGGTGTTTTCTTGATGGTTTCTTGGTGGTTTCTTGGTGGTTTCCTGATGGTTTCTGGTGGTTTCCTGGTGATTCTTGGTGTTTCTTGCTGGTTTCTTGGTGGTTTCTTGGTTTTCTTGATGGTTTCTGGTGGTTTCTTGGTGGTTTCCTGATGGTTTCTTGGTGGTTCTTGGTGGTTTCTTGATGGTTTCTTGATGGTTCTTGGTGTGTTTCTTGATGGTTTCTTGATGGTTTCTTGATGGTTTCCTGGTGGTTCTTGATGGTTTCTTGATGGTTCCTGGTGGTTTCTTGGTGGTTTCTTGATGGTTTCTGGTGGTTTCTTAGAGATTCTGAGGTTCTTTGTGTTCTTGATGGTTTCTTGGTGGTTTCTTGTTGGTTCTTGGTGTTCTTGATGGTTTCTTGGTGGTTTCTTGTGGTTTCCTGGTGATTTCTTGGTGGTTTCCTGGTGGTTTCTTGGTGTTTTCTTGATGGTTTCTTGGTGGTTTCTTGGTGGTTTCTGGTGGTTTTTGATGGTTTTGGTGTTTTCTTGGTGGTTTCTTGGTGGTTTTGTGGTTTCTTGATGGTTTCTTGGTGTTTTCTTGGTGGTTTCTTGAGGTTTCTTGATGGTTTCTTGGTGGTTTCTTGGTGGTTTCTTGATGGTTTCTTGGTGGTTTCCTGGTGGTTTCTTGGTGGTTTCTTGATGGTTTCTTGGTGGTTTCTTGGTGGTTTCCTGGTGGTTTCTTGGGTTTCTTGGTGTTTTCTTGGTGGTTTCTTGGTGTTTTCTGATGTTTCTTGGTGTTTCTTGGTGTTTTCTTGATGGTTTCTTGGTGTTTCTTGGTGGTTTCCTGATGGTTTCTTGGTGGTTTCTTGGTGGTTTCTTGATGGTTCTTGGTGGTTTCTTGAGTTTCTGATGGTTTCCTGGTGGTTTCTTGGTGTTTTCTTGATGGTTTCTTGATGGTTTCCTGGTGGTTTCTTGGTGGTTTCTTGATGGTTTCTTGGTGGTTTCTTAGAGATTTCTGATGGTTTCTTTGTGGTTTCTTGATGGTTCTTGGTGGTTTCTTGTTGGTTTCTTGGTGGTTTCTTGGTGGTTTTGGTGGTTCCTGGTGATTTCTTGGTGGTTTCTTGGTGGTTTCTTGATGGTTTCTTGGTGGTTTCTTGATGGTTTCTTGATGGTTTCTTGATGGTTTCTTGGTGGTTTCTTGGGTTTTCTTGGTGGTTTCTTGGTGGTTTCTTGGTGATTTCTTGATGGTTTCTTGGTGGTTTCTTGATGGTTTCTTGGTGTTTCTTGATGGTTTCTTGGTGTTTTCTTGATGGTTTCTTGGTGATTTCTTGATGGTTTCTGGTGTTTTCTTGATGGTTTCTTGGTGTTTTCTGATGGTTTCTTGATGGTTTCTTGGTGGTTTCTTGATGGTTTCTTGGTGATTTCTTGATGGTTTCTTGGTGGTTTCTTGGTGTTTTCTTGATGGTTTCTTGGTGGTTTTTGATGGTTTCTTGATGGTTTCTTGGTGGTTTCTTGATGGTTTCTTGATGGTTTCTTGGTGGTTTTCTTGGTGGTTTCTTGGTGTTTTCTTGATGGTTTCTTGGTGGTTTCTTGATGGTTCTTGGTGTTTTCTGATGGTTTCTTGTTGGTTTCTTGATGGTTTCTTGATGGTTTCTTGATGGTTTCCTGGTGATTTCTTGGTGTTTTCTTGGTGGTTTTGATGGTGGTTTCTTGGTGGTTTCTTGATGGTTTCTTGGTGGTTTCTTGATGGTTTCTTGGTGGTTTCTTGATGGTTTCTTGTGGTTTCTTGATGGTTTCTTGGTATTTTCTTGATGGTTTCTTGATGGTTTCTTGGTGGTTCTTGATGGTTTCTTGGTGGTTTCTTGATGGTTTCTTGATGGTTTCTTGGTGGTTTCTTGGTGGTTTCTTGATGGTTTCTTGATGGTTTCTTGGTGTTTTCTTGATGGTTTCTTGTTGGTTTCTTAGTGGTTTCTTGATGTTTTCTTGTGGTTTCTTGATGGTGGTTTCTTGGTGTTTTCTTGATGGTTTCTTGGTGGTTTCTTGGTGATTTCTTGGTGGTTTCTTGATGGTTTCTTGGTAGTTTCTTGATGGTTTCTTGGTGTTTTCTTGATGGTTTCTTGGTGTTTTTTGATGGTTTCTTGGTGGTTTCTTGATGGTTTTGGTGTTTCTTGATGGTTTCTTGGTGGTTTCTTGATGGTTTCTTGGTGGTTTCTGATGGTTTCTTGGTATTTTTTGGTGGTTTCTTGGTGGTTTCTTGATGGTTTCTTGGTGATTTCTTGATGGTTTCTTGATGGTTTCTTGGTGGTTTCTTGGTGGTTTCTTGATGTTTCTTGGTGTTTTCTTGATGGTTTCTTGGTAGTTTCTTGATGGTTTCTTGTTGGTTTCTTGATGGTTTCTTGGTGATTTCTTGATGGTTTCTTGATGGTTTCTTGGTGGTTTCTTGGTGGTTTCTTGATGGTTTCTTGATGGTTTTCTTGGTGTTTTCTTGATGGTTTCTTGTTGGTTTCTTAGTGGTTCTTGATGTTTTCTTGGTGGTTTCTTGATGTGTGGTTTCTTGGTGTTTTCTTGATGGTTTCTTGGTGGTTTCTTGGTGGTTTCTTGATGGTTTCTTGATGGTTTCTTGGTGTTTCTTGATGGTTTCTGTTGGTTTCTTAGTGGTTTCTTGATGTTTTCTTGGTGGTTTCTTGAGTGGTTTCTTGTGTTTCTTGATGGTTTCTTGGGGTTTCTTGGTGATTTCTTGGTGGTTTCTTGATGGTTTCTTGGTAGTTTCTTGATGGTTTCTTGGTGTTTTCTTGATGGTTTCTTGGTGGTTTCTTGATGGTTTTTGGTGGTTTCTTGATGGTTTCTGTGGTTTCTTGATGGTTCTTGGTGGTTTCTTGATGGTTTCTTGGTATTTTCTTGGTGGTTTTTGGTGGTTTCTTGATGGTTTCTTGGTGATTTCTTGATGGTTTCTTGATGGTTTCTTGGTGGTTTCTTGGTGGTTTCTTGATGGTTTCTTGGTGTTTTCTTGATGGTTTCTGGTAGTTTCTTGATGGTTTCTTGGTGGTTTCTTGATGGTTTCTTGGTGATTTCTTGATGGTTTCTTGATGGTTTCTTGGTGGTTTCTTGGTGGTTTCTTGATGGTTTCTTGATGGTTTCTTGGTGTTTTCTTGATGGTTTCTTGTTGGTTTCTTAGTGGTTTCTTGATGTTTTCTTGGTGGTTTCTTGATGGTGGTTTCTGGTGGTTTCTGATGGTTTCTTGGTGGTTTCTTGATGGTTTCTTGTGGTTTCTTGAGGTTTTCTGGTGGTTTCTTGATGGTTTCTTGGTGGTTTCTTGATGGTTTCTTGGTATTTTCTTGGTGGTTTCTTGATGGTTTTGATGGTTTCTTGGTGGTTTCTTGATGGTTTTCTTGGTGATTTCTTGATGGTTTCTTGATGGTTTCTTGGTGGTTTCTTGTGGTTTCTTGATGGTTTCTTGATGGTTTCTTGGTGTTTTCTTGATGGTTTCTTGTGGTTTCTTAGTGGTTTCTTGATGTTTTCTTGGTGTTTCTTGATGGTGGTTTCTTGGTGTTTTCTTGATGTTTCTTGGTGGTTTCTTGTGATTTCTTGGTGGTTTCTTGGTGTTTTCTTGATGGTTCTTGATGGTTTCTTGGTGATTTCTTGATGGTTTCTTAGTGATTTCTTGGGGATTTCTTGATGGTTCTTGGTGATTTCTTGATGGTTTCTTGGTGGTTTCTTGATGGTTTCTGATGGTTTCTTGATGGTTTCTTGATGGTTCTTGGTGATTTCTTGATGGTTTCTTGATGGTTTCTTGATGGTTTCTTGATGGTTTCTTGATGGTTTCTTGATGTTTCTTGGTGATTTCTTGATGGTTTCTTGGTGGTTTCTTGATGGTTTCTTGATGGTTTCTTAGTGGTTTCTTGGTGGTTTCTTGATGGTTTCTTGTGGTTTCTTGGTGTTTTCTTGGTGGTTTCTTGATGGTTTCCTGATGGTTTCTTGGTGTTTCTTGATGGTTTCTTGGTGGTTTCTGGTGGTTTCTTGGTGGTTTCTTGATGGTTCTTGATGGTTTTCTTGGTGGTTTCTTGATGGTTTCTGGTGGTTTCTTGATGGTTTCTGGTGGTTTCTTGATGGTTTCCTGATGGTTTCTTTATGGTTTCTTGATGGTTTCTTGATGGTTTCTTGGGTTTCTTGATGGTTTCTTGGTGGTTTCTTGATGGTTTCTTGGTGGTTTCTTGATGGTTTCTTGATGGTTTCTTGTGGTTTCTTGATGGTTTCTTGGTGGTTTCTTGATGGTTTCTTGGTGGTTTCTTGATGGTTTCTTGATGGTTTCTTGGTGGTTTCTGATGGTTTCTTGGTGGTTTCTTGATGGTTTCTTGGTGGTTCTTGGTGGTTTCTAGATGGTTTCTTGGTGGTTTCTTGGTGGTTTCTTGATGGTTTCTTGGTGGTTTCTTGATGGTTTCTTGGTGGTTTCTTGGTGGTTTCTTGGTGGTTTCTTGATGGTTTCTTGATGGTTTTGATGGTTTCTTGGTGGTTTCTAGGTGGTTTCTTGGTGTTTTCTTGATGGTTTCTTGGTGTTTCTTGATGGTTTCTTGATGGTTTCTTGATGGTTTCTTGGTGGTTTCTTGGTGGTTTCTTGATGGTTTCTTGATGGTTTCTTGGTGTTTTCTTGATGGTTTCTTGTTGGTTTCTTAGTGGTTTCTTGATGTTTTCTTGGTGGTTTCTTGATGGTGGTTTCTTGGTGTTTTCTTGATGGTTTCTTGGTGGTTTCTTGGTGATTTCTTGGTGGTTTCTTGATGGTTTCTTGGTAGTTTCTTGATGGTTTCTTGTGTTTTCTTGATGGTTTCTTGGTGGTTTCTTGATGGTTTCTTGGTGGTTTCTTGATGGTTTCTTGGTGGTTTCTTGATGGTTTCTTGTGGTTTCTTGATGGTTCTTGATGGTTTTCTTGGTGGTTTTCTTGGTGGTTTCTTGATGGTTTCTTGGTGGTTTCTTGATGGTTTTCTTGGTGGTTTCTTGATGGTTCTTGATGGTTTCTTGGTGGTTTCTTGATGGTTTCTTGGTGGTTTCTTGATGGTTTCTTGGTGGTTTCTTGGTGGTTCTAGATGGTTTCTTGGTGGTTTCTTGGTGGTTTCTTGATGGTTTCTTTTTGGTTTCTTGATGGTTTCTTGGTGGTTTCTTGGTGGTTTTCTTGATGGTTTCTTGGTGGTTCTTGATGGTTTCTTGATGGTTTCTTGATGGTTTCTGGTGGTTTCTAGGTGGTTTCTTGGTGTTTTCTTGATGGTTTCTTGGTGTTTTCTTGATGGTTTCTTGATGGTTTCTTGATGGTTTTGTGCAGAGAGGCGGCGCAGAGAGCCATCACGACGCTGGATAACTTTGAGATTCGTCCGGGGAAGTTCATCGGAGTGTGTGTGAGTTTGGATAACTGCCGGCTGTTCGTGGGCTCCACCCAAGACAAGAGGAAGGACGACATCCTGGAGGAGATGAACAAGGTACACACGTTCTCTAACGATATCATAATTCATATTTCTACCCTTTCAATCCTCTTATGTGCAATGCCTTGTCTTGATGCTGCTGCAACGCAAACGTTTCCCAAATTGGGATCAATAAAGTACATATTATTTGTATGTTTTATTTCATTTTGTAATTTTTGTTCATTTATATTTAATATTATTTAATTAATTAATAAACTGCTTTATTTTGCTATTTTCTATGGTATTTTATATTTTTCTTTTATTATATATATATATTTTAATGGTATTTTTCCCTTTTTCTTTTAGGTGATTTGGTCTTGAATATTTTATATGACCTCATTGAATATTTGTAGGTAATATTTTGTAATTTTTTTCTTGTTATTTAATGTAATGTTTTGTTTACCTTTGTGTGCAGGTGACGGAGGGAGTGGTGGATGTGATCGTGTATCCCAGCTCCACAGATAAAAGCAGGAACCGAGGCTTCGCCTTCGTGGAGTACGAGTCGCACAAAGCTGCTGCCATGGCCCGCAGGAAGCTCATCCCAGGTGTGTGTGAGGCTGTGTGTGTGTGTGAGACTGTGTGTGTGTTGAGACTGTGTGTGTGAGACTGTGTGTGTGAGACTGTGTGTGTGTGAGACTGTGTGTGTGTTTGAGACTGTGTGTGTGAGACTGTGGTGTGAGACTGTGTGTGTGAGACTGTGTGTGTGAGACTGTGTGTGTGAGACTGTGTGTGTGTGAGACTGTGTGTGTGAGACTGTGTGTGTGAGACTGTGTGTGTGAGACTGTGTGTGTGAGACTGTGTGTGTGAGACTGTGTGTGAGACTGTGTGTGAGAGACTGTGTGTGTGAGACTGTGTGTGTGAGACTGTGTGTGTGAGACTGTGTGTGTGAGACTGTGTGTGTGTGTGAGACTGTGTGTGTGAGACTGTGTGTGAGACTGTGGTGTGTGAGAGACTGTGTGTGTGAGACGTGTGTGTGAGACTGTGTGTGTGAGACTGTGTGTGTGAGACTGTGTGTGTGAGACTGTGTGTGTGTGAGACTGTGTGTGTGAGACTGTGTGTGTGAGACTGTGTGTGTGTGTGAGACTGTGTGTGTGAGAGACTGTGTGTGTGAGACTGTGTGTGTGAGACTGTGTGTGTGAGACTGTGTGTGTGAGACTGTGTGTGTGTGTGAGACTGTGTGTGTGAGACTGTGTGTGTGAGACTGTGTGTGTGTGTGAGACTGTGTGTGTGAGACTGTGTGTGTGAGACTGTGTGTGTGAGACTGTGTGTGTGTGAGACTGTGTGTGTGAGACTGTGTGTGTGAGACTGTGTGTGTGAGACTGTGTGTGTGTGTGAGATGTGTGTGTGTGTGAGACTGTGTGTGTGTGAGACTGTGTGTGTGTGAGACTGTGTGTGTGAGACTGTGTGTGTGTGAGACTGTGTGTGTGAGAGACTGTGTGTGTGAGACTGTGTGTGTGTGAGACTGTGTGTGTGTGAGACTGTGTGTGTTGAGACTGTGTGTGTGTGAGACTGTGTGTGTGTGAGACTGTGTGTGAGACTGTGTGTGTGTGAGACTGTGTGTGTGTGAGACTGTGTGTGTGTGTGAGACTGTGTGTGTGTGTGAGACTGTGTGTGTGAGACTGTGTGTGTGAGACTGTGTGTGTGTGAGACTGTGTGTGTGAGTGAGAGACTGTGTGTGTGAGACTGTGTGTGTGAGACTGTGTTGTGTGTGAGACTGTGTGTGTGTGAGACTGTGTGTGTGAGAGACTGTGTGTGAGACTGTGTGTGTGTGAGACTGTGTGTGTGAGACTGTGTGTGTGAGACTGTGTGTGTGAGACTGTGTGTGTGAGACTGTGTGTGTGTGTGAGACTGTGTGTGTGAGACTAATTAAATAACGACTTCTCCAACCTTATACTTTGTTTTGCTAATGCACACACACACACACACACACACACACACACACAACACACACACACACACACACACACACACACACACACCACACACACACACACACACACACTAGGGCTGCTCGATTATGGCAAACATCATAATCACGATTATTTTGGTCAATAGTTGATATCACGATTATTAAATACAATTATTCATTGACTTTGAAAACATCCATTTATTGAACTTTAATTAAAACAAATAAAAAATTTGAACAGTATCTTTTTAACTGTGATTACCCTGAACGTATAATTAAACTGAAAAACCAATACAAAAACGATAGTGGTGGTCTAATGGATAGTGAGGTGGGCTGAAGATCGGGAGGTTGTGAGTTCAAATCCCGCCAGGAACACCACCACTAGTGTGCCCTTGAGTAAGGCACTTAGCCCTTAGTTACTCCAGGGAGGATGTCCCTGTAATTGGTCATTGTAAGTCGCTTTGGATAAAAGCGTCAGCTAATGAAATGTAATGTAAAAAAATTAATTAAATAAATGAACATTTAAATAAATAATATAAAAAATAATAAATACCAATAAACAAGATCAACAAATATTTTGGAGCGCACTTCCACAAGCTACTAAACATATATAAATATGATAAATAAAAATAAATTAGACTAAAATTAATTAGATCAAATATGTTGTAGTGCACTGTCACACCTAGCAAAGCTAAATAATCGAAAATTGTAATTGCGATTAAAATACGATTAATTGCACTAACGCACGCACACACGCACGCACACACACACACACACACACACACACACACACACACACACACACACACACACCACACGCACACACACACACTTTTTGTCTAACACGCTAACACAGTTCGTACTGTTATGCTGTTATGTTCAGTCATTGTTCTTATGTTGAACATGAATACATTTACTTTGTAAGTAATTATGGGACGTATTTCTTCTTTCATAGCAATTTTCCTTCATACTTTCTTGCCGTGAAATAGGTCTTAAATTCTATTCAAAGTGGTCTTAAAAAGGTCTTAAAAAGTCTTACATTTGAGTTGGCGAAACCTGCAGGAACCCTGGTGTGTGTCCAGCATCTCCTCTGAACTGACTGAGGTGCACTTCCTGTCTCTGAGCAGCAGAGGGCGCTACAACACAGGGAACTGCAATACTAATAAATATATAAAAACACCTGAAGCAGTTTGATTACAACTCCTTAATTTTAAGGATTAGCTGCTTCCCTGACTAGTCTGATAATAAACCAGTCATTTAATTGTTTGGACTGCTTGATATGGAAATATATTATAGGGAAAACAATACATACATGAATGAATAAACAATGTGCCGGCAATAATAGTGTGTTGCAGTCCTCCTAATGAAGCAGTTCAGCACACACTGCACCCTCTAATATGTTGTTACAGTTGAATAAACACAAATTAAACTTAATTATTTATTATTAAATTACCGTCTGATTAAACTGCATTAGCTTTAGCTCTGTGCACTTAATATCTTTATTTATAATACGCTCGGGGCTCATTCATTTCAGACTGAAATTGACTTCCAATCACAGCGAGATGGATGTTAATAAACTATTATATTTATATATTTTAATTATCTGTACTGCAGGGTTGTTTATGAAGTGGACTGAGCATTAGCATCGGTGCAAATCAATGAGCATCCCTGCACACTTTCTTATCAATATGGTACAGAACATTGATCTGTCATGTGTTTTATTCACTGCATTAAACTCAAACACGTCTCATTTTTATTTAGTAACAGATTGTTTTTCCCCTCAGGACATTTTGAAGCAGAGAGGGAAAATAATCCTGTTTTAATCAATTTAAAGCTCTATTGTTTTAACTTTATATCCCAGAACAACAGGGGATTGTCCATCTTCAGTCCACTGTGTCAAAATCCGTAGCTACCAATGCTATTTACACCCGGGTGTCTGTAGCTAACAATGCTATTTACACCCGGGTGTCCGTAGCTAACAATGCTATTTACACCCGGGTGTCTGTAGCTAAAATGCTATTTATAGCCCGGTGTCCGTAGCTAACAATGCTATTTACACCCGGGTGTCCCTAGCTAACAATGCTATTTACACCCGGGTGTCCGTAGCTAACAATGCTATTTACACCCTGGTGTCCGTAGCTAACAATGCTATTTACACCCGGGTGTCCGTAGCTAACAATGCTATTTACACCCGGGTGTCCGTAGCTAACAATGCTATTTACACCGGGTGTCTGTAGCTAACAATGCTATTTACACCCGGGTGTCTGTAGCTAACAATGCTATTTACACCCGGGTGTCCGTAGCTAACAATGCTATTTACACCCGGGTGTCCGTAGCTAACAATGCTATTTACACCCGGGTGTCCGTAGCTAACAATGCTATTTACACCCGGGTGTCCGTAGCTAAACAATGCTATTTACACCCTGGTGTCCGTAGCTAACAATGCTATTTACACCCGGGTGTCCCTAGCTAACAATGCTATTTACACCCGGGTGTCCGTAGCTAACAATGCTATTTACACCCGGGTGTCTGTAGCCAACAATGCTATTTACACCCGGGTGTCTGTAGCTAACAATGCTATTTACACCGGGTGTCTGTAGCTAACAATGCTATTTACACCCGGGTGTCTGTAGCTAACAATGCTATTTACACCCGGGTGTCCGTAGCTAACAATGCTATTACACCTGGGTGTCTGTAGCTAACAATGCTATTTACACCCGGTGTCCGTAGCTAACAATGCATTTACACCCGGGTGTCCGTAGCTAACAATGCTTTTACACCCGGGTGTCCGTAGCTAACAATGCTATTTACACCCGGTTGTCCGTAGCTAACAATGCTATTTACACCCTGGTGTCCGTAGCTAACAATGCTATTACACCCGGTGTCCCTAGCTAACAATGCTATTTACACCCGGGTGTCCGTAGCTAACAATGCTATTTACACCGGGTGTCTGTAGCCAACAATGCTATTTACACCGGGTGTCTGTAGCTAACAATGCTATTTACACCCGGGTGTCTGTAGCTAACAATGCTATTTAACCCGGGTGTCTGTAGCTAACAATGCTATTTACACCCGGGTGTCCGTAGCTAACAATGCTATTTACCCGGGTGTCTGTAGCTAACAATGCTATTTACACCCTGGTGTCTGTAGCTAACAATGCTATTTACACCCGGGTGTCCCTAGCTAACAATGCTATTTACACCCGGGTGTCCGTAGCTAACAATGCTATTTACACCCGGGTGTCTGTAGCCAACAATGCTATTTACACCGGGTGTCTGTAGCTAACAATGCTTTACACCCGGGGTCCGTAGCTAACAATGCTATTTACACCTGGGTGTCTGTAGCTAACAATGCTATTTACACCCGGGTGTCTGTAGCTAACAATGCTATTTACACCCTGGTGTCTGTAGCTAACAATGCTATTTACACCCGGGTGTCCGTAGCTAACAATGCTATTTACAGCCGGGTGTCCGTAGCTAACAATGCTATTTACACCTGGGTGTCTGTAGCTAACAATGCTATTTACACCCGGGTGTCTGTAGCTAACAATGCTATTTACACCCGGGTGTCCGTAGCTAACATGCTATTACACCGGGTGTCCGTAGCTAACAATGCTATTTACACCCGGGTGTCCGTAGCTAACAATGCTATTACACCCTGGTGTCCGTAGCTAACAATGCTATTACACCGGGTGTCCCTAGCTAACAATGCTATTTACACCCGGGTGTCCGTAGCTAACAATGCTATTTACACCTGGTGTCTGTAGCTAACAATGTATTTACACCCGGGTGTCCCTAGCTAACAATGCTATTTACACCCGGGTGTCCGTAGCTAACAATGCTATTTACACCGGGTGTCTGTAGCCAACAATGCTATTTACACCCGGGTGTCTGTAGCTAACAATGCTATTTACACCCGGGTGTCCGTAGCTAACAATGCTATTTACACCTGGTGTCTGTAGCTAACAATGCTATTTACACCCGGGTGTCTGTAGCTAACAATGCTATTTACACCCTGGTGTCTGTAGCTAAACAATGCTATTTACACCCGGGTGTCCGTAGCTAACAATGCTATTTACAGCCGGGTGTCCGTAGCTAACAATGCTATTTACACCTGGGTGTCTGTAGCTAACAATGCTATTTACACCCGGGTGTCTGTAGCTAACAATGCTATTTACACCCGGGTGTCCGTAGCAACAATGCTATTTACACCCGGGTGTCCGTAGCTAACAATGCTATTTACACCGGGTGTCCGTAGCTAACAATGCTATTTACACCCTGGTGTCCGTAGCTAACAATGCTATTTACACCCGGGTGTCCCTAGCTAACAATGCTATTTACACCCGGGTGTCCGTAGCTAACAATGCTATTTACACCCTGGTGTCTGTAGCTAACAATGCTATTTACACCCGGGTGTCCGTAGCTAACAATGCTATTACACCCGGGTGTCCGTAGCTAACAATGCTATTTTACACCCGGGTGTCTGTAGCTAACATGCTATTTACACCCGGTGTCTGTAGCTAACAATGCTATTTACACCCGGGTGTCCGGAGCTAACAATGCTATTTACACCCGGGTGTCCGTAGCTAACAATGCTATTTACACCGGGTGTCCGTAGCTAACAATGCTATTTAACCGGGTGTCCGTAGCTAACAATGCTATTTACACCCTGGTGTCCGTAGCTAACAATGCTATTTACACCCGGGTGTCCCTAGCTAACAATGCTATTTACACACCGGGTGTCCGTAGCTAACAATGCTATTTACACCCGGGTGTCTGTAGCCAACAATGCTATTTACACCGGTGTCTGTAGCTAACAATGCTATTTACACCCGGGTGTCCGTAGCTAACAATGCTATTTACACCCGGGTGTCTGTAGCTAACAATGCTATTTACACCCGGGTGTCCGTAGCTAACAATGCTATTTACACCTGGGTGTCCGTAGCTAACAATGCTATTTACACCGGGTGTCCGTAGCTAACAATGCTATTTACACCCGGGTGTCCGTAGCTAACAATGCTATTTACAACCGGGTGTCCGTAGCTAACAATGCTATTTACACCCGGTTGTCCGTAGCTAACAATGCTATTTACACCCTGGTGTCCGTAGCTAACAATGCTATTTACACCCGGGTGTCCCTAGTTAACAATGCTATTTACACCCGGGTGTCCGTAGCTAACAATGCTATTTACACCCGGGTGTCTGTAGCCACAATGCTATTTACACCCGGGTGTCTGTAGCTAACAATGCTATTTACACCCGGTTGTCTGTAGCTAACAATGCTATTTACACCCGGGTGTCTGTAGCTAACAATGCTATTTACACCCGGGTGTCCGTAGCTACAATGCTATTTACACCGGGTGTCCGTAGCTAACAATGCTATTTACACCCGGGTGTCCGTAGCTAACAATGCTATTTACACCCGGGTGTCTGTAGCTAACAATGCTATTTACACCCGGGTGTCCGTAGCTAACAATGCTATTTACACGGGTTGTCCGTAGCTAACAATGCTATTTACACCCGGGTGTCCGTAGCTAACAATGCTATTTACACCCGGATGTCTGTAGCTAACAATGCTATTACACCGGGTGTCTGTAGCTAACAATGCTATTTACACCCGGGTGTCTGTAGCTAAAATGCTATTTATAGCCGGGTGTTCTGTAGCTAACAATGCTATTTACACCCGGGTGTCCGTAGCTAACAATGCTATTTACACCCGGTGTCTGTAGCTAACAATGCTTTTTACACCCGGGTGTCTGTAGCAAAATGCTATTTACACCCGGTGTCTGTAGCTAACAATGCTTTTTACACCCGGGTGTCCGTAGCTAAAATGCTATTTACACCCGGGTGTCTGTAGCTAACAATGCTATTTACACCCGGGTGTCCGTAGCTAACAATGCTATTTACACCGGGTGTCCGTAGCTAACAATGCTATTTACAACCCGGGTGTCTGTAGCTAACAATGCTATTTACACGCGGGTGTCTGTAGCTAACAATGCTATTTACACATAGAGCTATTAGCCGTTAGCATGAGGCCCCACTATTTACCTCGGGAATTCTGACCACAACCTGGTTCACCTCCAGCCTGTGTACCAACCTCTGGTCCACAGGCAGCCGGTGCCCACACGCACCGTGAAGAAAGTGGTCTGAGGAGGCCCCTGAAAGACTGTTTTGACACTACTGCGTGGATGTGTTCACTGACTCTCACGGGGAGGACATCAACGGCCTTACAGACTGCATCACGGACTATATTAAGTTCTGTGAGGAAAATGTGTATGTATCTTTAATGCAGCCGTTGTTGAAATAAATAGGACAGACTAATAATAAAAAAACCTTTCATGAAAAAAGTCTGAACCCCCCGCCTGCAGAGAGAGGACAGGCATCCAGCTGTGAGGGAGATGGGTTTTTGTTGTCACTTGTAACAAAAAAGTGCATTGTGGGTAATAATGAAAGTCCCACTGCGTCTCATCAGGAACCTTCAAACTTTGGGGTCAATCCATCCAGGTGAACTGGGCAGAGCCGAGAAGGACGAGACGAGGACGTGATGCAGAGAGTTAGAGTGCTCTATGTGAGTGTGTGTGGTTTGAGAGTGAGTGAGTGTGTGAGAGTTCTCTACGTGAGTGTGTGTTTGTGTGTGTGTGGTGTGTGTGTGTGTGTGTGTGTGTGTGTTGTGTGTGTGTGTGTGTGTGTGTGTGTGTGTGTGTGTGTGTGTGTGTGTGTGTGTGTGTGTGTTGTGTGTGGTGTGTGTGTGTGTTTGTGTGTGTGTGTGAGAGAGTGTTCTTCGTGAGTTTGCGTGTGTGTGTGTGTCAGAGTTCTCTACGTGAGTGTGAGTGTGAGAGTGTGTGTTTGAGAGTGAGTGTGTGTTTTGTGTGGTGTGTGAGAGTGTTCTACATGAGTGTACGTGTGTGTGTGTGTGGTGGTGTGTGTTTGAGAGTGAGTGTGTGAGAGTTCTCTACGGAGTGTGTGTGTGTGAGAGAGTGTTCATCGTGAGTTTGCGTGTGTGTGTGTGTGTGGTCAGAGTTCTCTACGTGAGTGTGTGTGTATGTTTGAGAGTGTGAGTGTGTGTTTTGTGTGTGAGAGTGTTCTACATGTGTACGTGTGTGAGAGAGTGTGTGTACGTAAACGTTTTGTCATTTATTTTTATTTTACAGGTAAAAGTTGTAAATATATTATTAAATGTGTTCTGTCTTCATGTGAACTCTCTCTGTCACTCTGTCTCCGAGCCGCTCTATCAATAAAGTTGTATTATCATGCCCCTCCAGGTGCGTAACCTGATGCTGAGCACCTGTGAGGAGACTCTTCGTCAGGAGTTTTCTCGTTTCCGCCCGGGCAGCGTTGATCGCGTCAAGAAACTCACGGACTACGCCTTCGTTCACTACCGTTGCCGTGACGATGCCATCACCGCGCTCAGCCTGATGAACGGCGCGCAGATCGACGGCGCCACCGTGGAAGTGACGCTTGCAAAACCTGCGGGACTCAAAGAGGGGCGGAGCCAAACTGCGCCGCCAGGGCCGGGGCGGAGCTACAGCAGCAGCAGGGGGTACCTGGGGAACCAAAATGGAGGGGGAGGGAGGAGCCTATGTTCTCCTCAGGGAGGGA
>JAAOOA010000086.1:13656381-13698089 GCA_012861695.1 Trematomus loennbergii
GATGAAACCCCATAATTGATATGAAGCTGTTGACCCATTAACCTGGGGTGGTGGGGGGCAGGCAAGCAGCAGCGACGTGGAAGTAGCTGCAGCTTGGGTTGAGATCTGGCAGGTTCAATAGAGCGGCATATTAAGGACACTCTGTTTGGTTGTTGTAGAGTGGCACGGGGCGTTATGTATGAATGAAGTGCTCGAGTTGACTGCCTGAACTAGCTCGCAGGCTCCGCCCCAAAAAGACCACTTTGGGAAAAAACAAATACATTATTTTAATTCGTTTTTTTTTTTAAAGTAAAAATGTATTTGGCTAAATCAATAATATATTGAGGAAAAGCGTAATGTAATATTTCAAGAAATAAATACATGAATTAAGAATTAAACAAAACAAGTGAAAAACACAGAGATGATCTGATTATCTGGCAAAATGAAGCCATTTGGTTCCTTTAAAAAAAAAAAAAAAAACTTCTTCCAAGTTCTGTTCTTGCGACTTTAATAATAATATTATTCCTTATATTTATTATAGCGCTTTTTTCATGACCCAAAGCGCTTTACAGATACACATTACACATACATGTAACGGTCATGTACTGTGGACAATACCCACAGGAGCAAATTCAGGTGAAGTGTCTTGGCTTTACAGACGCGGGTTTCGCCCCCTTGATCTGATGATCAATGCACACTGCGCCACACCGCCCATCTTCACACCTCAGAGTCATCAAGGCGCTTTACAAGTACACATTAATATCATACATGTACTGTGGACAATACCCACAGGAGCAAATTGGGGTGAAGTGTCTTGCCCAAGGACACAACGGCCTGACGCAGTGGCGGCGGGAGCGGGTTTCGAACTGGAGTTCCCCAACGCCCCCCTTGATCTGATGATCAAACGCACAGCCCGCTGCGCCACTCCGCCACTTTAAAACCTCCAAAGTTTTCCTGCAGACATTTGAGAGAGCAGCAAGGACAATATAGGAGTGCTGCTGCAGGTTAATATGATTTGCTGCTGCAGGAGTCGTTTAAAGAGTTGATGTGATAATAAAACGTCTTTATGGAGACGCGTTCAGATCAGTCGGATTATTCTGCATTAGTATTCACACAGCCTGCAGCCCTGTGTGTGTGTGTGTGTGTGTGTGTGTGTTGTGTGTGTGTGTGTGTGTGTGTGTGTGTGTGTGTGTGTGTGTGTGTGTGTGTGTGTGTGTGTGTGTGTGTGTGTGTGTGTGGTGTGTGTGTTGTGTGTGTGTGTGTGTGTGTGTGTGTGTGTGTGTGTGTGTGTGGTGTGTGTGTGTGTGTGTCTATGTGTGTGTGTGTGTGTGTGTCTATGTGTGTCTATGTGTGTGTGTGTGTGTGTGTATCTATGTGTGTATCTGTGTGTGTGTGTGTGTGTGTGTGTGTGTCTATGTGTGTGTGTGTGTGTGTGTCTATGTGTGTCTATGTGTGTGTGTATCTATGTGTGTATCTGTGTGTGTGTGTGTGTTATTACTGTTTCTCAATCTCACCTTCATAATTTATTCAGTCACATTATCTCCTTCTGCTGTTCTATTGCTGCACTTGCTGAAAATGAAAATAGGACTGATGTGTGTGTACCTGCCTCTGTTTGGTGGCTGTGTGTGTGTGTACCTGCCTCTGTTTGGTGGCTGTGTGTGTGTACCTGCCTCTGTTTGGTGGCTGTGTGTGTGTGTACCTGCCTCTGTTTGGTGGCTGTGTGTGTGTGTGTGTACCTGCCTCTGTTTGGTGGCTGTGTGTGTGTGTGTACCTGCCTCTGTTTGGTGGCCGTGTGTGTGTGTGTACCTGCCTCTGTTTGGTGGCCGTGTGTGTGTGTGTACTTGCCTCTGTTGGTGGCCGTGTGTGTGTGTGTGTGTACTTGCCTCTGTTTGGTGGCCGTGTGTGTGTGTGTGTGTACTTGCCTCTGTTTGGTGGCCGTGTGTGTGTGTGTGTACTTGCCTCTGTTTGGTGGCCGTGTGTGTGTGTGTACCTGCCTCTGTTTGTGGCCGTGTGTGTGTGTGTGTACTTGCCTCTGTTTGGTGTGTGTGTGTGTGTGTACTTGCCTCTGTTTGGTGGCCGTGTGTGTGTGTGTACCTGCCTCTGTTTGGTGGCCGTGTGTGTGTGTGTGTGTACTTGCCTCTGTTTGGTGTGTGTGTGTGTGTACTTGCCTCTGTTTGGTGGCCGTGTGTGTGTGTGTACCTGCCTCTGTTTGGTGGCCGTGTGTGTGTGTGTGTGTACTTGCCTCTGTTTGGTGTGTGTGTGTGTACCTGCCTCTGGTTGGTGGCTGTGTGTGTGTGTGTGTGTGTGTGTGTGTGTGTGTCACAGGAAACACTTCACCTGATACACAGTGATCCTCCACAGGGTAACATCACAGATCTTAATCTTGTTTAAATGGGTTCACAATATGTTTTTTTGTTTTTCGATACTGTACTTATCGAGCCTCTTTCAGGTCATGACCGTTTTATTGATTTATTTATGATTTTATTTATGATTTTATTTATGGCTACAAAGACTTTTAAACAATCTCCCAGCATGCCTTTCTGCTCTGAAAATAGAGCAGGAGTTTTTAGTTTCCTCCTGAGAGCGAGAGCAGCATCGGGTGAGTGTGTGTGTGTGTGTGTGTGTGTGTGTGTGTGTGTGTGTGTTGTGTGTGTGTGTGTGTGTGTGTGTGGTTGTGTGTGTGTGTGTGTGTGTGTGTGTGTGTGGTGTGTGTGTGTGTGTGTGTGTGTGTGTGTGTGTGTGTGTGTGCACATGCAATTAAAAATATATGTATTTTTTTTCAGATGAAATCCATTTTTTATTAAATATCTGATCCTCCATATCTTTTTCTTCTTCTCTCATGTTTTAATAATGAATCTGCAGCAGGTAAAGTCATTAGAGGAATATCATTTTGACCATTATAACAATTTATATTTCAGTGCTGATGAATCCTGTGTTTGCGCACTATAGCAAAGCTTATATTAAATAACTATAAAGTGAATGAGGAGAAAAATATGAGCAATTAGGGAAATGTTTATAATTGGATCAATCCTTCTGATGTGTTTTAATTCAAATAATAATAACATATATTCATCTATTTTTCCTCTTTTAGTTGGTACAGTTCTAGAGCAACATAAGCTCTTTGTAATCACTAAAAAATACTTATGAATTTTCTGTAATTATAATAATCTTTCTTTATCAGAGGAGCAGAAAATTAGAAGCTGTTGTTTTATACGCGGTTATTTTAAAATGCCAAACAGGATTTTCTTCCTTAAAGTGGACCTATCATGCTATATTTGAATAATATAGTGTAGGACCATACCTATATAAGGCATATTTATACTTTCTTTTTTTCAAAATACCAAACAGATCATGCATTTTAGCCATGCCTCATTTTGCTCAATTTGAAAAATGTTACCCCTGTTTTACCAAGGGCTGATTCAGTGAGAACAGCACCATCTACAGGCCTGGCATATGTACTACAGCGTCTCCAGCGCTTTCGAACGGCAATGGCCGTGGCTGTCTCCTCCTGATTGGTGGAGTTGGCCCAATAGCCGTAGCGCCACTGTCCTGACGTCAGGACAGTGTTCAAATCTGGATCAGTTTTATCAGATCCGTTGCAGCCCTTTTTTAGAGATTTGGGTATGGAGGAAAATAGAGAGGGTTGTGTTTTCTGACACTTGGTGAGTTCCCTGGAACACCGGGGACACATATTCATGTAGAAAAGACGTACTAAAGTGCATTTTGCATGATAGGTCCCCTTTAAGTTTTCCCATTTCGAGTTTTAATGTTAACAAATAATTAGTTTTTTCTTAAAGTTGATTTAAATGTTCTGCTTCAGTTCTTTGGAGCTTTAAATTGTTCTTTATATTTATACATGTCATGTTTTTGTATAACAGTTCAACTCATTTAGTAGAGAGATATATAGAAAGTTGTGTTAAAAGTTCTCCACCGGTTATCAGAGGAGAAAAGTGATATTTAAAAATAAACATTTGTCATATTTTTATAAATGTTACTCAAATGCAAACCCACGATGTATTGTGTTTTCACTTGTTTTAATTTGAGATTATAATCGGTTTACTAATACAAATTTCCTAAAATAAATACATATTTTCTGTATTTTATTGATTTTACATAAAATAATATTCAGAAAGTAACATAATTAATTAAAATGTATTATTTTACTAATTAATCAAAATATATTTTATTTCTCTCCAGGTTTGTCCTCCTGAACTCCCCGTCCTACGACAGCCCCCCTCTCCCCCCCAGCTCCCTCCCCCCCCTCCCCCTGCCTCCCCCTTCGCCCTCTCCCCCCCCCCTCACACACTCAGAGGATGTATCCGCAGTCACCTTTCTTCTGAGGGTGAGACACACACACACACACACACACACACACACACCACACACACACACACACACACACACACACACCACACACACACACACCACACACACACACACACACACACACAGCAGTTGTTTTTAGGCGACTCGACTAATGTGGATCAATAATGGGTACAAAACAGAGGATCAGGATGAACCAGGAAGGAACTAAAAATATATTAAGAGACATAAAAGAACTACAAAGAGATACAAAGAACTACAAATATGCAAAAAACTACAAATGCACTCAAAAGAACTACAAATATGCAGATAAAACTACAAATACACTCAAAAGAACTACAAATATGCAGATAAAACTACAAATGCACTCAAAAGAACTACAAATATGCAGATAAACTACAAAGACACTCAAAAGAACTACAAATATGCAAATAAAACTACAAATACACTCAAAGAACTACAAATATGCACAATAAAACTACAAAGACACTCAAAAGAACTACAAATATGCACAATAAAACTACAAAGAGATACAAAGAACTACAAATATGCAAAAACTACAAATGCACTCAAAAGAACTACAAATATGGAACAAATTACAAAAACACCTTAAAAGAACTACAACTATGCAAACACAACTACAAATACACGCAAAAAACCTACAAATCTGCAACAAATTGCAAGACACGTAAAAAGAACTCCTAATATCCCAGAAACTACAGACACGTAAAAGAACTACAAAAACAAGCAAAAGAACTACAAAGTCGGTTTTTGATTGAGTTTCTTTCTTGTTTTCCTTCTCGTCTTTGTAGTTCCATTTGTGCATTTGTAGTCCTTCTGAAAAACAACAGACTTTAAAAGAACTACAAGAAAATAACATCAACTACAAGGACTAGAAGTAAAAGAACTACTGAGTCGTTGTGTTGTTTTAAGTGTCTTTGTAGTCCTTTTCGGTGTCGCTGCTGTTTTTCTGTTTTGTTTCAAAGACACGAAAAACAACCACGAAGAAACGCAGAAGAACTACAATGAAACAACATCAACAAGAGACACAAAATGACAAAAAAACGCAAAATAAAACAAAAACCACGCAAAATAGCAGCAAAACACGCAAAATAAAATAAAAACCACGCAAAATAGCAGCAAAAACACGCAAATAGCAGCAAAAACACCCAAAATAGCAGCAAAAACACCCAAAATAGCAGCAAAAACACCCAAAATAGCAGCAAAACCCAAAATAGCAGCAAAAACCCAAAATAGCAGCAAAAACACGCAAAATAGCAACAAATTATGCAAAAGAACAACTTGAACACAAAACCACGACTCAATGCAAAAGAACCAAACACCTTTATTTCTGTTTGATGCCAACCTTCACCTCGACATGGAGACGCGTCACATGTCTGTGGTTTCTCTCTGGTGTGTTTACGCTGAGTCTCTTTCTGACTTGCAGGAGGTTTGTGTGAGCGGAGGATCTGAGGATCTGAGGATCTGAGGAGGAGAGGAGGAGAGCGTTTATCGTCTTTCCTGCAGATAACATTTCATAAACACTCTGTTCACCTCCGTCTGTTTCAGAAACACCAGCTCCATCGCCTCAGAAACAGAACTGTTTAGAGGAAATCAGGACATACCTGATAAACCTAATCTCTCCTCCTCTTGCTCTGTGGTTTACTGTTCCTCCAGTTCACCTTAAATTACCCAGAATGCAACAAAAACAACGAAATATAGCACTTTTTACACAACCCTGACGCCAATACGGTCATTTTTCATGTTTTCTAAAACCCTTTGAAGCCAATTTAATCGTTTTTTGATGTGGTTTTTATTTTTTGAGTCTGGAAAGTGCTGGAATATATATAAATACATATTTATAATAATCTTTCTTTATCAGAGGAGAAGAAATTTGAAGCTGTTGTTTTATACGCGATTATTTAAAAAAGCCAAAAAGATTTTATTCACACTTTTTGAGGAGTTTGATTAATTGGACGTTAATTAGGTTTCACCATTTTGAGTTTAAATGTTAATTAAGAAATAGTTATTTTCTTAATGTTGATTTAAATGTTCTGCTTCAGTTCTTTGGAGCGTTAAATTGTTCTTTATATTCATACACTGTTTCTGAAGTTTGTTTTCAGGCTCATTTAGTAGGAGATATAGAAAGTTCTTTCAAAAGCTCCTCTGTTAATGTGATATTTGGAAATAAATATTTGTCCATTTCTTATTAATTTAACTCGAATCCAAACCCACGATGTATTTTTTATTTTAGTATTATCGGTTTTACAAATTAATCCTTAAAAAAAATAACAATCTATTTAATAATCCAGAGAAAGAAACTTAATCAAAGCCAACACTAAAAATCAGGAAAGCAGTTTTAAACAAATCTGTAAAAATGAATTGGTGTTAATAAATGTGACCCTATTTATTTATTCAGTTACAACATTTAAAACATGTCACAGCCTTTAAAATGAAAAACACGAATGAAGAAAGCTTTGTGATTCAATTGTCTTTTTGTTATTTTCTGATGAAATTTGAGAAAAAAAGCCATGTTTTGTTTTTGAAGAAATTCACAGTGTTTTAAATAAAACGTTTTTGTTTAAAAAGGTTGTTTTGTCATTTCAATGCTGACTCATTCCTCAGTTAAGGGACTCATAATGCTGACTCATTTCAGGCTTATTGGACTCATAATGCTGACTCATTCCTCAGTTAAGGGACTAATAATGCTGACTAATTTCAGGGTTTTATTATTCATAATGCTGACTCATTCCTCAGTTAAGGGACTCATAATGCTGACTCATTCCTCAGTTAAGGGACTCATAATGTTGACTAATTTCAGGGTTTTATGATTCATAATGCTGACTCATTCCTCAGTTAAGGGACTCATAATGCTAACTCATTCCTCAGTTAAGGGACTAATAATGCTGACTAATTTCAGGGTTTTATTATTCATAATGCTGACTCATTCCTCAGTTAAGGGACTCATAATGCTGACTCATTCCTCAGTTAAGGGACTCATAATGCTGACTAATTTCAGGATTATAAGACTCATAATGCCAACTCATTCCTCAGTTAAGGGACTCATGAAGTCCCTTAACTGATAATAATGTTCATGATGCTCATAATGCTGACTCATTCCTCAGTTAAGGGACTCATAATGTTGACTAATTTCAGGGTTTTATGATTCATAATGCTGACTCATTCCTCAGTTAAGGGACTCATAATGCTAACTCATTCCTCAGTTAAGGGACTCATAATGCTGACTAATTTCAGGATTATAAGACTCATAATGCCAACTCATTCCTCAGTTAAGTGACTCATGAAGTCCCTTAACTGATAATAATGTTCATGATGCTCATAATGCTGACTCATTCCTCAGTTAAGGGACTCATAATGCCAACTCATTCCTCAGTTAAGGGACTCATAATGCTGACTCATTCCTCAGTTAAGGGACTCATAATGCTGACTGTTTACGCATTTCAGGGTTTTGGGACTAATAATGCTGACAATTTTCAGGCTTATTGGACTCATAATGCTGACTCATTTCAGGATTGTAAGACTCATAATGCCAACTCATTCCTCAGTTAAGGACTCATAATGCTGACTCATTCCTCAGTTAAGGGACTCATAATGCTGATTTATTGCAGGCTTGGACTATAATGCTGACTCATTTTCAGGATTATAAGACTCATAATGCCAACTCATCCTCAGTTAAAATGACTCATAATGTTGACTTTCCTCAGTTAAGGGACTCATAATGCTGACTCATTCCTCAGTTAAGGGACTCATAATGCTGATTTATTTCAGGCTTATTGGACTCATAATGCTGACTAATTTCAGAACTCGTAATGCTGACTCATGTTAGTGTTTTGGGACTCATAAGCTCACAAATGTCAGGGTTTTGGATTCATAATGCTGACTCATTCCTCAGTTAAGGGACTTATATTGTTGATCATTTCTTCTTGGTTTTAGAAATTATAATGGTGACTAATTTAAGGGTTATATGATCAATGATGCTGTCTAATTTCATGACTTGCAATGCTGACTCATTTCCAGGTTGTAGGACTTGTAATGCTAACTCATTCCTCAGTTAAGGGACTAATAATGCTGACTCATTTTAGATTTCAGTTTCTGATGATGCCATCACACTCTTGTGTTTTCAGACCCAAAATGCTGACTCATTTTTTAAAGACTCAATGCAAACTCATTCCATGGTTTCAGGACTCATAATGCTGACTCATGTCTGGGAGTGGGTGTGTGTGTGTTTGCAGACTAATCTGTTCCCCTCTGATAGGAGTAGCTGAACGTCTGTTGGATCAAAATGAGGAAATGTTATATCTAAAGGAAGACGACTCGACAAGTAAGAACACATCAGCAGGAGGGGACTCTTTAAAACGTATCAGCGGGAGAGGGACTCTTTAAAACGTATCAGCGGAGAGGGACTCTTTAAAAGTATCAGCGGAGAGGGACTCTTTAAAACGTATCAGCAGTATCAGCAGGAGAGGGACTCTTTAAAACGTATCAGCGGGAGAGGGACTCTTTAAAACGTATCAGCTATCAGCGGGAGAGGACTCTTTAAAACGTATCAGCGGGAGAGGGACTCTTTAAAACGTATCAGCGGGAGAGGGACTCTTTAAAACGTATCAGCGGGAGAGAGGACTCTTTAAAAACGTATCAGCGGAGAAGACTCTTTAAAACGTATCAGCGGGAGAGGGACTCTTTAAAACGTATCAGCGGGAGAGGCAGCGAGAGGGACTCTTTAAAACGTATCAGCGGGAGAGGGACTCTTTAAAACGTATCAGCGGGAGAGGGACTCTTTAAAACGTATCAGCAGTATCAGCAGGAGAGGGACTCTTTAAAACGTATCAGCGGGAGAGGGACTCTTTAAAACGTATCAGCGGGAGAGGGACTCTTTAAAACGTATCAGCGGGAGAGAGACTCTTTAAAACGTATCAGCGGGAGAGAGACTCTTTAAACGTATCAGCGGGAGAGGGACTCTTTAAAACGTATCAGCGGAGAGGCAGCGGGAGAGGGACTCTTTAAAACGTATCAGCGGGAGAGGGACTCTTTAAAACGTATCAGCGGGAGAGAGACTCTTTAAAACGTATCAGCAGGAGGGACTCTTTAAAACGTATCAGCGGGAGAGGGACTCTTTAAAACGTATCAGCGGGAGAGGGACTCTTTAAAAACGTATCAGCAGGAGGGACTCTTTAAAACGTATCAGCGGGCGTATCAGCGGGAGAGATTCTTTAAAACGTATCAGCGGGAGAGGGACTCTTTAAAACGTATCAGCGGGAGAGGGACTCTTTAAAACGTATCAGCGGAGAGGGACTCTTTAAAACGTATCAGCAGGAGGGACTCTTTAAAACGTATCAGCGGGAGACTCTTTAAAACGTATCAGCGGGAGAGGGACTCTTTAAAACGTATCAGCGGGAGAGGGACTCTTTAAAACGTATCAGCGGGAGAGGGACTCTTTAAAACGTATCGGCCGGAGAGGGACTCTTTAAAACGTATCAGTGGGAGAGGTACTCTTTAAAACGTATCAGCAGGAGAGGGACTCTTTAAAACGTATCAGCAGGAGAGGGACTCTTTAAAACGTATCAGCGGGAGAGAGACTCTTTAAAACGTATCGGCGGGAGAGGGACTCTTTAAAACGTATCGGTGGGAGAGGGACTCTTTAAAACGTATCGGCGGGAGAGGGACTCTTTAAAACGTATCGGCCGGAGAGGGCTCTTTAAAACGTATCAGTGGGAGAGGGACTCTTAAAACGTATCAGCAGGAGAGGGACTCTTTAAAACGTATCAGCGGAGAGGGACTCTTTAAAACGTATCAGCGGGAGAGGGACTCTTTAAACGTATCAGCACGGGAGAGGGACTCTTTAAAACGTATCAGCGGGAGAGGGACTCTTTAAAACGTATCAGCGGGAGAGGGACTCTTTAAAACGTATCAGCGGGAGAGAGATTCTTAAAACGTATCAGCGGGAGAGGGACTCTTTAAACGTATCAGCGGAGAGGGACTCTTTAAAACGTATCAGTGGGAGAGGGACTCTTTAAAACGTATCAGCGGGAGAGGACTCTTTAAAACGTATCAGCGGGAGATAGACTCTTTAAAACGTATCAGCGGGAGAGAGACTCTTTAAAACGTATCAGCGGGAGAGGGACTCTTTAAAACGTATCAGCGGGAGAGGGACTCTTTAAAACGTATCAGCAGGAGGACTCTTTTAAAACGTATCAGCGGGAGAGAGATTCTTTAAAACGTATCAGTGGGAGAGGGACTCTTTAAAACGTATCAGCGGAGAGAGACTCTTTAAAACGTATCAGCGGGAGAGAGACTCTTTAAAACGTATCAGCGGGAGAGGGACTCTTTAAGCGGGAGAGGGACTCTTTAAAAACGTATCGGCCGGAGAGGGACTCTTTAAAACGTATCGGCCGGAGAGGGACTCTTTAAAACGTATCAGCGGGAGAGGGACTCTTTAAAACGTATCAGCGGGAGAGGGACTCTTTCTCTCTTTTTTCTCATTTTTCCTCATCATTGCCATCCACAAATAGATGAAGACGAGGAGAGAAGCAGACGAAGAGGAGGAGGAGGAAGAGGAGGTGTCGGAGTCAAACAGATGGGATTATGAAAATTGAAACGCAGCGAGAGAGGAGAAGAAGAAGGAGTCTAATATTTAAGATCCGGTGTGTGTCTCCAATTAAGTATAAGTGTGTGTGCGTGTGTTGTGTGTGTGTGTGTGTGTGTGTGTGTGTGTGTGTGTGTGTGTGTGTGTGTGTGTGTGTGTGTTAATAATTCCCAGTCAGCATTAAGCATTCATAATTCTTCTCTTCATGATTTGCATGTTTTGTTTCTACGTCAGCACAAAAACCGTCTGCGTCACACTCTGTTTTTCATGTCCTCTGTCTTCTTCTTCTGTGGTGTTTGCAGCGCTGGGAGTTCATCGTGCAGTCAGGCGTCTCAAGAGGTCCGGAGAGTCCTCGTCTCTAGTTTGATGTTTTTGTTTTGTTCATTAATCTGATGTTCAGAAACGGGTCAAAAAGACACATTTCAATTCGTCTCTGAGCCTCAGATGGACTATTGTGCTTCATGTTGTTGTTGTTTGTGTTTATCCCAGACGTCAACACAAGAAACGCTTCATCCCTCAAACTGAATTAGATCACCACGTTTCAAATGTGTTATTCCATTTAAACCCTGTGTGTTTTACCATTTCAGACTTTACTTGTTCAAACTACATTACCCACAATGCAACTCAACCACAGGCCGATTTGGTTCCCTCTTTCATTTCCTCATTTCCTTTCTTCTTCTTCTCCCTCCTGTCCTGTCCATCTCTTCTTCCCTTCCTCCTCGTCCCTGGAGTCGTCCGTCTCTCCAGGCTTTGGGATAATTGGCGTTTGTTATTTGAACTCCGGTACAAACTGCCTCCTCTAACGATTCTCCGCGTGTTGGCAACCGTCTCCCGGGTGGTTTATTAATCCCTCCTCTTCCTCACTTACTTAGTTTTTTTACTTCCCACAGAGGAAGGTTTTTTTTTCTTTCTCAAAGACGGTCAAAATAGACCCGGCGGTCCTCATTAGATTTCCCAGGAGGCCGAGTAATCACGGGAATAACACGACACCTGAGAGAGGAAGCGCAGAGGAACATGTTCCTGCTTCTTATATTTAACAAGATGGAGGACGGAGGGAAAGAGAGAGAGAAACTGAGAGAGAGAGAAACTGAAGAGAAAGAAGTGAAATGAGAAGAGGAGGAAGAGGAAGGAATATGAAGAAGAAGTGAAACTAGAGAATGCAATTCCTGAAGAAATGTCTAGTGGGATTGGAATGCTTTATGCTGAAAAGCTGACGCTAAACTGCTATGCTGAAATGTAATGTGTAAGAAGAAAGTGAAGAATTGAGATTGAAATGATACATGAACACTGGGGCTTGAATGTGTGATGAGAGAAAAGAAAAGAGAGTAAAAGGCTTGGAAAAGCAGCAGAATATTTGAACTGCTCTATTGGCGTAGAGCTGTTGAGGCATGGACCGGTATATACAAGCGAAGTTTGGGGACGATCGGACAGTGTCCATTGGAGTTACAGCGACATCGTGTTTCATGACGAGGGATACGTTTCCATGGAAACGGCATATGATGACACCCCATAATTGACATAGAGCTGTTGAGGGCCGGACCATTAACCATTATCTGAAGTCTGGTGCTGTTTTAGACCATTTGCATAGGTATCACGACAACATCGTGTTTTATGGCGAGGGATGCGTTTCCATGGAAACAGCCTATGGTGAGATCTCAGATTTGGCGTAGAGCTGTTGAGTCATGGACCGGTGATATACAAGCGAAGTTTGGGGGCGATCGGAACGTGTCCATTGGAGTTACAGCGACATCTTGTTGTATGGCGAGGGATGCGTTTCCATGGAAACGGCATATGATGACACCCCATAATTGACGTAGAGCTGTGTTAACCATTATCTGAAGTCTGCTGCTCTGAGCATGTCAGTTGGTGTTATGACATCATCGTGTTCCATGACACAGGTGTTTATATTTGATCTAACGACGTGTCCAGAGATCAGAGGTTTCCATGGTGATGTGCAGTAATCAGTGAGAGGAGAGCATTTTCATTGTTCTGAATGAGAGATAAACCTCTTACATGTGAACGTTTTGTAACAGATATCGGTGACATTTCAAAGCGTGAAGCATGTCAAGGAACTTGAGCATCTGAAGTGTACTTTTTGTGTACTTTCGGGTTAATAATGTGGCCTTTTTGGCAGATTAACTAAAGGTGTGCGGCTGCTGTGGTGGGGAAAGATGAGGCTGAACTTACAATGGGGTTTAATGGAGACATGTTGAAAGTTGTTGTCACTTCATGCCCTCAAGAGGCATTTTGTTTAATTATTTTGCTTAATTTGTTTTAATTTTTCAAGCTACGAGATGTTTTCCTACGTTTGTCATTAAAGATTATGTCTCAGGAATGTAGGGTTTGGGAATTATGGCAGGTTTAAAAGAAAATATGAAGGCAAAATGAAATCTGTCCTCCACTATAGCTGTGACATCAAGCACTCTAAAATCGGAAGAAGGCCTCTTTACCAAGGTCTGAACAATGTTTAATATCTCTAAAAGTACGAATCAGATTTAAAAGTTGTGTTACATGAATAATGTCAGAAAGATGTGTAACATTTTAAAGTTGGAATGAGGTTTCTGAGTGAAAGTATGAAGGAGCAGTTAGCAGTTGAAGTTGCATGAAGATTGTTGAAGTCTGAAGAGTTTCTCCATTGACTTCCATGTTAAAAATGTGATGAATTATGGGATGTATCTCTGGAATTATGAAAGTTATGTATGAGAAAAGTAATAGCAGTCGATTCCCGACCGAGCTGAACGTTTTGAACGGAGTTTCTGCGATGTGGAATGTGGGAGAAGAAGAGGCGCAAAATCACCCGGCAGAATAATAAATAATTTTGTGCGTAGCATAACAGATAGTTGGAATGCTGTGTCAGCATTCCCACAAAATGAGTACAATAAAACAGGGTGAGAAAGAGGAAGGGAAACCAGAAGAAGATGGAGGTAGAGAAAGTGAAATGAGAAGAATAAGAAAGGAAACAAAGGAGAGGAGGAGGAGTGTGAGAAGGCAAATGAAGGAAGAGGAAACAAGGAGACATATCCATGGACACGTTTCCTCAGGGAGAATTATGGCTGTGCTTTTTCTCCATTAGAGTTATTAAATGAGTTTCTGTGTCTCATTATCAGACCCCCTTCCTCCATTTCACAGCAGAGATTATCTGCCTGCAGAGGAACACCAAGTAATGTATCCCATAATGCTCATTATTCATCACTCTGTTACATTAGGAAAAACTAAACTAAACTGGAGGCTAAAACAGTGACGGATTACAAAACTTCTCCGACCTCCATGAAGTCTGAGGGGTTTTAATCTCCTCTTTATCCTGGTGGGCCAACAGAGGCTAAATCCCAATGTTAGCATGCTAAAGTTACAATATAACAGAGTAAAGGTGAGCGTAAGTTGACACAAATGGGAACAAATGATGCTAAATAAACATTTTCAATACACTTTTCAAGCTTGCTAATGCTACAGATTAAAGCTCAAAGCACAGCTGAGATAAATGCTAACCCACAATGCTAACATAAACCTTCTGATTAGCTTAAAATAGCAAGCTAAGTGTCATGCTAATTTGTAGAATTAAACTCAAAGCAAAACGTATACGAAGTACAGCTGAATAATGCTAACCTGTGATGCTTATATGCTAACAAACAGCGTCGTATGCTAACAGACATTATAGGCTAATATGCTCAATCTTACATGCTATATGTTAGCATATAATAAAGTAAAAGTGAACGTAAGTAGACAAAAATGGGAACAAATGATGCTAAATAAACATTTTCAATAAACTTTACGAGCTATATATTAGCTTGCTACAAAGAATAATTGCTATATGTTAGCAGTAGATCATAGCTATCATTATATCATCACACACTTACACATTCAACTAGCATGCTAACATAAGCATGCTAATGTGTGCCTGTACAGTGCCTTTTAGCTGAAATGCTTACCTTACTATGTGCTAAATGCTACAAGCTATATTTTAGCTAACTAATATTACACTTAAAGCACAGTTTAGATCTTCTGAACATGCTAACATGCTAAATGTTGCATGCTTAGCTTATGAAAGCTTATGCGTGCTTCAACTGTGTTTTTTTAGCAAACAGACTTAACATACTATACTTTATAATATGCTAAATGCTACATGCTATATTTAAGCATCTAATATTACACCTAAAACACAGTTAAGCTCAATCTGAATACACTTACATGAATATAAACCAAACGTTAGCATGCTCAAATTGACACAATACTCATATTTTCCCCGATTATTAATACTTTCCTTTATTTTGAAGTCACAGCAGGACTTTTTGAACTCTTTTTCCCTCTCTTTATAAGCCGACAAACCCTCCTGCAGCCCGCTGTGTTTGCAGCATGAATCACAAATATAAATCACACCACCCAACAGCCCAAACTGTGCAGCCATATTTCATGTTTTTGACCTCTGCTGGGCGGCGTGAAGGTCAACTTCCTGTCTGTGTGTCTATGGAGGCAGAAAAGATTTATGGCGCGACAACCAGAGGAAGAAATTGCACGGCTGAAGATACAGATCTCTGCCTTCAAGGCGGGAAAACAGCTGTTTACTCAACGGTGTCCAAGAAAGTTAGCAAAGCAGCAGGAGAAGTGAGAGGTGGAGGACAGAACAATAACATGGTACTTTGGGAGAAGATTATTAGAGAACTGTGGCTCATCTGATCCTCAAAAAGAGACATATGAGTTGTGGCTCAAGTGTAGAAAGATAACAAATATATTATAAAATCAAATTCAATTACACCACAGACCTTATTTCAGGATTCTTACACAAGAAACTTTGCTTTACAGACTAAGCGACAGGTAGTGCTAAAATGCTGACTCATTTCAGGGTTTTAAGACGAATAATACTGACTCATTTCTGGGTTTAAGGAGTCGAATTGCTGACTGATTTGAGGTTTTAGGACTCATAATCTTTGCTCATTTCAGGACTAAATGCTGAATTATGTTATGGTTTAACGACTAATAATGCTGACTCATTACAGGACTTTAGGACTCATAATACTGACTAACTTTAGGGTTTAAAGACTCATAATGCTGACTAATTTCAGGGTTTCAAAACTCATAATGCTAACTCACTTTAGGGTTTAACATTTCATGGTTTTAAGGAGTCGAATTGATGACTCATTTTTAGGTGTTTTGGGATTCATAATGCTGACACATTTTAGGACTCATAATGCTGACTCATTTTATGGTTTTAGGATTTATAAAACGGATTCTGAGGGCTTAAGGACTCAATCCTTGCTCTTTTCAGGACTCATAATGCTGAACTTTTTTATGTTTTAACGACGAACAATGCTGATTACAGGACTTAAGGACTCATAATGCTGACTCATTACAGGACTTAAGGACTCATAATGCTGACTCATTACAGGATTTTAGAACTCATAGTCTTTGCTCATTTTAGGACTCATAATGCTGACTCACAACAGGACTTAAGGACTCATAATGCTGGCTCATTACAGGACTTAAGGACTCATAATGCTGACTCATTACAGGACTTTAGGACTCATAATGCTGGCTCATTACAGGACTTAAGGACTCATAATGCTGACTCATTACAGGACTTTAGGACTCATAATGCTGGCTCATTACAGGACTTAAGGACTCATAATGCTGGCTCATTACAGGACTTAAGGACTCATAATGCTGACTCATTACAGGACTTAAGGACTCATAATGCTGACTCACAACAGGACTTTAGGACTCATAATGCTGACTCACTACAGGACTTAAGGACTCATAATGCTGACTCACTACAGGACTTAAGGACTCATAATGCTGGCTCATTACAGGACTTAAGGACTCATAATGCTGACTCATTACAGGACTTAAGGACTCATAATGCTGACTCATTACAGGACTTAAGGACTCATAATGCTGACTCACTACAGGACTTAAGGACTCATAATGCTGACTCACAAACAGGACTTAAGGACTCATAATGCTGACTCATTACAGGACTTTAGGACTCATAATGCTGACTCATTACAGGACTTTAGGACTCATAATGCTGACTCATTACAGGACTTTAGGACTCATAATGCTGACTCATTACAGGACTTTAGGACTCATAATGCTGACTCATTACAGTACTTAAGGACTCATAATGCTGACTCATTACAGGACTTTAGGACTCATAATGCTGACTCTTACAGGACTTAAGGACTCATAATGCTGACTCATTACAGGACTTAAGGACTCATAATGCTGACTCACTACAGGACTTAAGGACTCATAATGCTGACTCATTACGGACTTAAGGACTCATAATGCTGACTCATTACAGGACTTATAATGCTGACTCATTACAGGACTTAAGGACTCATAATGCTGACTCATTACAGGATTAAGGACTCATAATGCTGACTCATTACAGGACTTAAGGACTCATAATGCTGACCACTACAGGACTTAAGGACTCATAATGCTGACTCATTACAGGACTTAAGGACTCATAATGCTGGCTCTACAGGACTTAAGGACTCATATGCTGACTCATTACAGGACTTAAGGACTCATAATGCTGACTCATTACAGGACTTAAGGACTCATAATGCTGACTCATTACAGGACTTTAGGACTCATAATGCTGACTCATTACAGGACTTAAGGACTCATAATGCTGGCTCATTACAGGACTTAAGGACTCATAATGCTGACTCAGTACAGGACTTAAGGACTCATAATGCTGACTCATTACAGGACTTAAGGACTCATAATGCTGGCTCATTACAGGACTTAAGGACTCATAATGCTGACTCATTACAGGACTTAAGGACTCATAATGCTGGCTCATTACAGGACTTAAGGACTCATAATGCTGACTCATTACAGGACTTAAGGACTCATAATGCTGACTCATTACAGGACTTAAGGACTCATAATGCTGACTCATTACAGGACTTAAGGACTCATAATGCTGACTCATTACAGGACTTAAGGACTCATAATGCTGACTCATTACAGGACTTAAGGACTCATAATGCTGACTCATTACAGGACTTTAGGACTCATAATGCTGGCTCATTACAGGACTTAAGGACTCATAATGCTGACTCATTACAGGACTTAAGGACTCATAATGCTGGCTCATTACAGGACTTAAGGACTCATATGCTGGCTCATTACAGGACTTAGGACTCATAATGCTGACTCACTACAGGACTTTAGGACTCATAATGCTGACTCATTACAGGACTTAAGGACTCATAATGCTGACTCACTACAGGACTTAAGGACTCATAATGCTGACTCATTACAGGACTTTAGGACTCATATGCTGACTCAGTACAGTACTTAAGGACTCATAATGCTGACTCATTACAGGACTTTAGGACTCATAATGCTGGACTCACTACAGGACTTTAGGACTCATAAACTGACTCACTAGGACTTAAGGACTCATAATGCTGACTCACTACAGGACTTAAGGACTCATAATGCTGACTCATTACAGGACTTTAGGACTCATAATTGCTGACTCACTACAGGACTTAAGGACTCATAATGCTGACTCACTACAGGACTTAAGGACTCATAATGCTGACTCATTACAGGACTTAAGTACTCATAATGCTGACTCATTACAGGACTTAAGGACTCATAATGCTGACTCATTACAGGACTTTAGGACTCATAATGCTGACTCATTACAGGACTTTAGGACTCATAATGCTGGCTCATTACAGGACTTTAGGACTCATAATGCTGACTCATTACAGTACTTAAGTACTCATAATGCTGACTCATTACAGGACTTAAGGACTCATAATGCTGACTCATTACAGGACTTTAGGACTCATAATGCTGACTCATTACAGGACTTTAGGACTCATAATGCTGACTCACTACAGGACTTAAGGACTCATAATGCTGACTCATTACAGGACTTTAGGACTCATAATGCAGACTCACTACAGGACTTAAGGACTCATAATGCTGACTCATTACAGGACTTAAGGACTCATAATGCTGACTCATTACAGGACTTTAGGACTCATAATGCTGACTCATTACAGGACTTAAGGACTCATAATGCTGACTCATTACAGGACTTAAGGACTCATAATGCGACTCATTACAGGACTTAAGGACTCATTATGCTGACTCATTACAGGACTTAAGGACTCATAATGCTGACTCATTACAGGACTTTAGGACTCATAATGCTGATCACTAGGACTTAAGGACTCATAATGCTGACTCATTACAGGACTTTAGGACTCATAATGCTGACTCATTACAGGACTTAGGACTCATAATGCTGACTCATTACAGGACTTAAGGACTCATAATGCTGACTCATTACAGGACTTAAGGACTCATAATGCTGACTCATTACAGGACTTAAGGACTCATAATGCTGACTCATTACAGGACTTAAGGACTCATTATGCTGACTCATTACAGGACTTAAGGACTCATAATGCTGACTTGTTTCCTGGTTGTCCTGAACCTCTAACTGAGAAGTGTCTCTCAGCTACAGATGATATCAGGAAACAGACGGATCTGATTCTCTCCAGAGGAATGAAGGAAGATCCAGGTGCGAAAAAGCACCCGTCCACCGTCCGGACGTGTTATTTACAATGTCGGACAAGTAGATCTTTCAATTGACTTGTCCAGCGGACAAGTGACGTTTTAGCCCTCATTTATTGACAAATTATTGATAAACAAAAGGCAGAAACTCATTCGCAAATTGTCCGTGTCCGCCATTGTTCGTTTAGAAATGATAGTTTCGGTTCTGCTTGTCGATTCCTGCATCTCGCCGCTTTCTGTACTGTTAGACGGGCGGGGCGGGGTGGGGCGGGGCGGGGAGGGGGGTGCGGGACGTGTAGCACAGTGGCAGGGTTGGGAAGCAAAATTCGGTTCCGAGTAGGAACAAATAACAATTGTCCGGTACCAGGATTAATAAGAGTTGTGAGGACAGGAGGCCGAGCCCCGCGGACCGCAGCTCTTCTCTCTGCTCCGGATCATCTGATCGCTGCACGGTGCAGTTCAGCGTCTCTCTCTCTCCCTCTCTCTTTCTACACACAGCGGACCGCTGCCCGTTTAACAGCCTAATCTTTGTCAAACTTTCTTATGTTCTTTCTTTAACACGTAATGAAGGTTATTAAGCGTTTTAGCTCCTATGTTGTTAATATTGACGCCATTTCCTTTATGAAGTAAAGCAGCCTCCCTGTCTGTGTCCTCGCGCTGTCCTCACATCCCCGACCCCCAGACTCGGAGGAATCTCCCACCATCCAACTAACAACAACAACAACAACAACGTCAAGCCTTTGGGCTCTGAAACTACGGGGCGGGCCGAGGACAAATACACATGCGTTAATCGCACGTTCAAATAATTAGTGCCGTTAAAAATGTTTTCAATATGTTTATGAGACCAGTCCATAAACCCAACATGCGAATGCGTCTCTGTGCTAAAAACACTGTGACATCACTTCCTGTCACGCCGGCTTCAACCTCTTCAAAACTGGAGCCAAAGTGGAAACTGGGAGGAAAATCCGCTTCTGTTTCCTGACTTCGGCTGATGGAGTTTCCTCTCACTCTGCCAGGAAGAAACAGCCACGAACATCGCTGTGTTTACGGCTGCAGTTAACCGTCAGGCCCGGAAAAAAAAAACCACCTCGTTTCTGCACGGATGAGCTGAGGATCTGACGTGTTATTCTCTGATCCTCAGACCGTGGAGGAGTTATTGTTCTGACGCTCTGAGAAATCCCAGACTGTCCTCCTTCAGAAAAGCTGTTTTTAGTTCTTCTGGCTGTGATTGCCACCATGACTCAGCTGAAATAGACTGAGACGTTTTGACAAGCACATTGTATTCATAGAGCCAAAGAAACCAAGATTAACTATGAAAAATCAAAAAACTAAACTCAGGAGAACACAGATGTATAATATCAATACGATTACATTTAATTAACCTGCTTTTTAAGGTTCTTGTGTCCAATTTGGTCCCTTTTCTGACATGACCGAAAGACAGAAGACGTTTTGACAATCGAATTTTGAATATAGAGCCAAAGAAACCTCATGATTAACAGGGAAACATGTTAAAAACCTCGGGAGAACAACAGACATAGAATAACAATACAATAACATGTAATAAACCTGCTTTTGTTTTGGTACTTTAGCCACTAAATGTCCTATTTTGTCACTTTTCTGACACATTAAAGAATGTTATTACATGGTTTAGTTGAATACTCGATTCTGATTGGTCAATTCGGAACACGTGACACGTTGTTAATCCAGAACAGATAGACCGCTGTCAAGGACTTATTGACCGTTGTTAAGGACGCTCACATCTGCACAAACAAGTCCGGTCGATTGAACTGTATGCAGTTTGGCCGACAAGAAAAACAGCGGAGAAGTAACGTGGCAGAAACCCTCCTTTTTACGCAGCGGTCCAACGGCGACACATATTCAGTGTGCAGTGACTTTGGCATTAGGGCAGGGGTATCTAGATACTTCCCAAGGTTTTGACATCATGAATTGTGCTACAAAGCAAGCAACGATGTTTTCAAATCTGTAATCAAAAAGCTCCTCAAAAACGCTATCGAAGCACTTCCTGCCGTTGCTACGTTAGTTCAAACGGTAACAACGGACTATTTTCCTTAGCGGATGCATGTCAATTTAAATCAATACATACAACTATTTTTTAAATCAATAAAATCATTTTCTAAATCCATAAAAGCATTTCAATTAATATTGGGAGTCATATCGTTACTTTTTTGAGAATGTGGCCGTGTAATAAGCGGGATAATGTGCAGCGACTTGGTCATTATGGGGAAAGAACACCGACAGGCTGATCAGGAGCCCGACGCGAAGCGGAGGGATCTTGATCTGCATGAAGGTCTATAGATCTGCATGAAGGTCTATTAGATCTGCATGAAGGTCTATAGATCTGCATGAAGGTCTATAGATCTGCATGAAGGTCTATAGATCTGCATGAAGGTCTATTAGATCTGCATGAAGGTCTATAGATCTGCATGAAGGTCTATAGATCTGCATGAAGGTCTATAGATCTGCATGAAGGTCTATAGATCTGCATGAAGGTCTATAGATCTGCATGAAGGTCTATAGATCTGCATGAAGGTCTATAGATCTGCATGAAGGTCTATAGATCTGCATGAAGGTCTATTAGATCTGCATGAAGGTCTATTACTCCACAAAGTTCATTTGTTGTGAACTTTTGCTTAAGTTCACAACAAATGTTACTATTACTAATAGGGAAACATGTTAAAAACCTCAGGAGAACAACAGACGTATAAAAACAATACAATAACATGTAATTAACCTGCTTTTTTAAGGTTCTTCAGCCACTAAATGTCCTATTTTGTCCTTTTCTGACACTTGTCACACAGTTTCCTGCGTGTAGTCGAAGCATTTTGGGGAAATAAACTTAAAAAACGGCAAGAATTAAAACTTATTTAAAATACAGCATTTTCTCGCTCTGAAACTCAACTTCTCCGGCGTTTGAGATCTGCTAAATTCCTGCAGAGTCTCTCCTCAGAAAGATGTTGTTTCCTTTCTGCTCAGTGAGAATAAACCCAAATATCCTGCATTAAACTCTCATCAAGTCACAATTCATTACACCTACAGGACTCTTTCACTTCACGTACCACCAGTAACTATCTTTAGCTGAAATTACTCTTTAATCTTCCCTTATAGGTAGGTAGGTTAAAGTCAGTCAGTACTGACACAAAACCAAAATTACCTACCCCACCTTTAAGATACTTAAAGTTTTAAGTTTAAAGCTCCTCTTTCTCTTGCAAGTGCAAAGACTTGACTATGTTTCGCATAAGATTTACAATATTTGACACACAATTTTCTGGTGTTTTTGGTTGAATCTCTGTAAGAATTCATATTGAGTTCAATGGGTTTAAGAAAGGTAAAATTGAACTTTTCACTCTTTCTTTTTCTTTACTTTCTACCTTTTCAAGCGAGCCTTCAACTTGACGATTCGTACCCAAGACTCCTTTGGTGTTATGCCACTCTTTTGATCTGAGGAGTAATGAAAACACATTGCCTTGGCTTCTTTCCTGGCAGTAGAAATAAGAGCAGAGCAGTGAGGTGGGTCTGAGATTGAAGCGTCGATAAATGGGTGTGAAGCCTCTCCTGAAGACAAGAGTTCAAAGCAAAGAAAGAAGAAAAGAAAGTGACAGACGGAGACTCGGGTGGCTGAGCTTTCACATCTGTTGCTTCAGGAAAACAATCACATTCCTGCAGACTGCTTATACATCACCGATGCTGCTCCAAAAACACCGACACCAGCGCTCCTCAGGGTGACTTTCCCCCGATAACAGCAGACTTCAGCTGACAAGAAGTCTATCAGACGCTCCCAACATCCATTCATTGACCCAAATACCTCACACACTTTTCCCCGAACCCCTATCAAATGTTCCCAAACGAACCGTCAATCTCACGGGGATGTTTAGGTTTGGTATCAATACATCAAGCCGGTTTAAAGCTTTGTCTACTCTGTAATCCCTCTTTCTGTCCTATCCCTCCATGTGATGTGAATATCTGTCAAACACAAGATAAAATAAGGCGTTTGGTGCGTTTACAAGACAGGAAAAGTGCCATTAGATAGCAGTGGGTTTACATTCAGGAGTTTTACTGCAATCTGTGGATGAAAACATCCAGATTGTCTGTTATTGAAACCTTATTTGGCCTAAAATGGAGGCAAATACTGGAGCATTTGTACAATCAATATTTCTATAAATATCATAATTTGCTTGACTTTTAAACTCCTTTCACAGAGTGCAGAGGAAAAATAGTCTCTTTGCTAACTGGTGCGTTTACAGCTACTGTCCTTGTGAAATAATCAAATCAATAATTGTTTCGTTGAATTCTAGAGGAATCAAAAAACAGCAAACTCTTGATGTATAGAAGGTTAAGAAAAACATCAAAACGTTATCAAAACATCAGTTTACAAACATTCGTTCAACTTTAATAAGTTAAATGCTGAATTATTCCTTTATCTAACCCAACAGCAGTGGGCCGAGGATCGTTCCCTGTGGGACGCCGGAAGATAAAATCGAGCTGAAGGAAAAGCGTTTGGTCCAATCAGGTAATGCAAAATTAAATGTACTTTTACTATTTAATTAGCAAATTGACTAAAAGAGCATATAGGTTTTGTTTTGCCTCATTTCCAGGTCTTTTTTCCTGGGTATATTTGTGTTTTAGGAGGAATAAACTGACATTTCTCCACAATCTTTGGTTCAATTCTTATCCCTGGAGGTTGAAACCGATTGATTTTGCTTTTAGTTTTTCGTGAAACATCCCTGAAACTAGAAACGTTGTTATCATTTAAGTTCAGAACTACATTATTTCCCGGGAAGTTGTTGTTTTTCTTGTAGTATTTTAAATTCAGGCAAGGTGCCTGACGGAGGCAGATAAACGAGATCCGGCAGCTGTGCTTTCGCTCCCAGGAGAGTCTGTCCGTCTCAGTTTGCTCACCGTTTCCTCGATAAACAAAGTTTTCCACTGCAGGTGATAAACTTTCACAGCTTTCAGCTCCACTGCACCCTCGACACAAATAGACCCAGCAAAGTGCAGAATCTAATAAGACAACTTTCCTCAATTACTGCCGCTATCTGTTTGTTTCTACACGCAAAGAAACATCCTCTAAAGCCTCGGAAAGGAAAAAAGGCTTCCTATTTCATCCTAGTGTGGATATAAACTCGTTATCTGCATCATTTAGACACAACACTGGCTTTAATACACACACACACACACACACACACACACACAGAGAAATACACACACACGCCTACAAGAAGAGACATTTACTTCATCTCAAGAATAATGACCAGACCTCCTGCTGCAGATGCTCAAATAAACGCAAAGACTGCCAGGAGGATTTCAGAATAAAATCCTGAATGTCAGAGGGGGTCAGCGTGATAATGAGGCGGTAAACCTCCCATCATGCTTAGCAACAGTGTTTTGATAAGGGGGGAATGGCGCAGTGCTCGCTGCACCAGCGGAAATATGGAAAATGTGAAGAAAATCAGGAAATTGTTAATATCGTTAACAGAATGTGTTAATATTGTTGGATTAATCTGTCCAAAGGTCCAAGAATTACTTCAAAAATGTTGGAAGAATGTCCTTAACGTTATGTTTGAAAACAGCAGTAGTATATATATATATAATATATATAATAAGGCGTCTGAAAAATGTTGGAAAATACGTAAATATTTTCTGAAAGATTATATCCCTCAGTTTGTCACCCTGTTAACTTTGAAACCAGAACATGATATCAGAGAATATCAGAAAAGCAGCGGGAGTCTTTTATCTTTTACACGGAGGAAATTAAGGAGTGATTTAAAGATGAATAATCAGGACAAAGAGATCATTCTCTGCCCCCCACTGAGATCACCTGTGACTTTAATTACTGTAAAACTGCGGGACACATTTAAAAAATGATACTAGAAAATTATCCAATTACATTTAATCACTTCTTTATTAACTGTGTTCAATATAAAGGATTATTACATGGCTCAGTTGAATACTCGATTCTAATTGGTCAATTCAGAACACGTGACACGTCGTTAATCCAGTAGTGAAGACCGCTGTCAAGGACTTATTGACCGTTGTTAAGGACGCTCACATCTGCAGAAAGACGTCCGGTCGATTGAACTGTATACAGTTTGGCCGAAAAGCAAACTGCATGCAAACTGGGACAAGAAAACAGCGGAGAAGTAACGGGTCAGAAACCCTCCTTTTTATGCAACGGTCCAGACATAGACATCAAACGGCAAAACATATTCAGTGTGCAGTTCCTTTGGCATTAGGGCAGGGATATCTAGATACTTCCCAAGGTTTGACATCATGAATTGTGCTACAAAGCAAGCAACGATGTTTTCAAATCTGTAATCAAAAAGGTCAGCTATCGAAGCAGTTCCTGCCGTTGCTACGTAGTTCAAACGGTAACAACGGACTATTTTTCTTAGCGGATCAAGAAAGAGAAAGGAAAAGAGGTGAAAAGTTGTTGTCGCAGTTCCAGCTGTTAGTGCGCCGTGGAACGGAGTTTTTTTTTCTTAGCGGAAGAAATAAGATAATTTTTAAGTCAATAAAATCATTTCAATTAATAATGGGAGTCGAGTCCTTAGTTTGTTTAGTATCTGGCCGTGTAATAAGCGGGATAATGTGCTTCACGTCGGGCTCTCCGATCTGCCGGTCGGGTTTTCTTTTCCCCATAAAGTCGCTGCACATTGTCCGTACATAAATGATCAGACTTTTTAAACTAAGAGTCATCTTTTTTTGGATGCAAAACTTTATTTTCTAAGGTCTTACATAGATGAGAGCATTGCTCAAAAATCCACAACAATACACAGAAATTAGATTTTGCGACAGTTCGGTTTCTTTTGAAATAAATAAATGAAACATATATATATAAAAAATAGTAAGAGTGCAATTAAAGAGGTCAAATAAAATATATTAAAAATGAAAAAAGTAAGAAGTGAAAGTAAAACTACGCACATTGATGAAATAGTGACGAATATCAGCTTTTGTTGCTTTTAAATGGAATATTGTTTTTTCTATATGGCTGTTGTTATTATTATTGTTTATTATTATTTATTTATAGCACTTTGCTCTGGAGGTTTTTAAAGTGCTTCATAAATAAAGTAATGAAACAAAATGAAATATTTTTCAGTTTTGATATTTTCCCGACACGCTCTGAGACACACTTTCCATCGTATTGATTTTAAATACGTTTACCCAAAACTTGCACACACGAGGTGATTAATCTGATCCTCCGGTGTTCAACTATGTCTCCTGATTTATGGCATTTATCGGCATGTGGGTGAACTTTCTCTCGGCAGCCGTGATTTATCGCCTTAAATCTCAAACCTTTAACCCTCGTTGAATATTTTCTCTTTCCTCAAACCCCTCTCTGCTGCCCAGGTCACATTTCAGCATCTCTCCCTGCTGCTGAAACATGTTTGACTTCCTATTATCCAGATAAGATATGCAGATACAGATCCCATTTTAATACCAGCTGCATGTGGAGAATACTGAAACTCTCCGATGTAATCTCACAGATTGCGAGGCTGAGTTTAAAAACTTGCTCCAAGGTCACGACTGCTGATGAATGTAGACTAATTAAAACTAATGTTTAATATGCACGGAGAGTGAGAGGCGCTCTTATTTGAATGCTGGCACCGTTCATGCTCCATGAGTTTGATTAACGCCGAGTCATTCCTGCATTTCTGATAAATGATAATACTAAAACACGTAGATAACTCACTATCATCGTGTCCTCGTCATTTACCCACAGTTTGAGCTGCATTGTGGAAAAAGACCTGTTTCAGTTACAGAAATAAGCAAAAATCACCATTATTTTCCATCTTTGTGAGCATCCTTCTTCAAATAAAGGGTCATTTTGTTCATAGACTTCTATACAATCTTCATGTTCTCATAGACTTCTAATCAGGCGCGGCGTTATGGGTGGGCCTACTGGGCCTAGGCCCACCCACTCTGTCACTGGGCCCACCCATTCGTTGATCAAAAATGACTGTGAGAAAATATAGTTTACCAACATTTTTATTTTTGATTATCAAAATTAACAATTAAATAATAAAATAAGAGCAAACATGTGTTTCCCTTTTTAAAAAAACCTATAAAATTAAAAGCAACATGAATTAACGTAACCAACGGCAACGGACCGAACGCGCCGTGTGTAGGGGCCGTCATAGTCGAAGCGCGGCAACAAACATATCATAGAACGTCTCGCGGCCGCGCGCAGACGAAGGAGGACAGTGGACTGGACAGACACAACAAATATACCGCACTCACTGACAATGTCACAACAATCAATGTTCAGGTTTTTAAAAAGAGTAAGAACAGAGTCGCCGCCGCCGGAACCACCACACTCATCATCCTCACAGCAGGTGCCGCCTCAGAGAGACGAGAGTGTATTTAATGTTGTGCCTCCGCTGAGCTCAGTCCCTCTGCGGGACGTAGCATCCGTTGGCGGCAGGTCAACAGAAAATAGCATCCCAGTGCCGGACCTGTCAGCCATAGATGACCCGGCGGCTACACAACCAAAGCTAATAAAGTACCCTCAGACACTTTTTGGACAAAAGAAAAGGAGCTTCGCTGCCCACTGGTATGTCAAGTACACATTCTTGGAATATAGTATTAGCCAGGACAGTGTATTTTGTAAAATGTGCCGGCATTTTAGTGAGAGAGGCGGGGCCGGAGAAGATACATTCAGTCGCCATGGTTACAGGGACTGGAAACACCTCGACTATGCTCTCAGTAAACATGAATGCAGCGCAGCTCATGCAATAGCTATGGAGAGAAACATAAACTACAGACAGTGCGAGAAGTCTGACCATGGAACCATCCTCCATCAGCTACTCAACCCAGAGGGCCGACAGGGAGAGATAATTGAGAAAAATCGGGAACACTTAAAGGTTTTACTGGACATCATTCTCACGTGTGCAAAGCAAGAGATTCCTCTGCGCGGACACCGGGAAAATGAAGATGGGAAAAACACAGGTAATTTCCTTGAGCTGTTAAATCTCCTTTGTAAATACAGTCCAGAGATACAGCAACGATTAGATGCCATCCCGGGTAATGCAAAGATGCTTAGCCATGACATACAGAACGACCTGCTGAATGCTGCGTCCACTCTGCTTCTAAGACACATAAAAAAGGAATTGCACGGATCAGAAGGAGGACATTATTATGCTATAATAGCTGACGAATGCAAGGACATTTCAAAAAAGGAATTGGTGGCAGTCTGCTTAAGATATGTCCACATGGGATCTGTGAAGGAAAGGGCAGTCGGCCTTGTGGATACTGAAGAGATGAACGCTGAGGCAATTGCCCAGAAAATAATGGAAGTAGTGGAACCTTTTCAAGGACACAAATAAGTGTGTTGGGTTTGGATTTGATGGCGCGGCTGTTATGTCTGGTCATAAGGGGGGCGTTCAAGCCATCCTCAAGAGGACATTTCAAAGTGCAATCTATGTGCACTGTCATTCTCATAGACTGAATCTGATCCTGGCAAGTGTGGCACGCACATCAGCTGATGCGTCAACTTTCTTTGAGACAGTGAATTCCGTGCACACCTTCATGTGTGGCACTCAGAGGCATGCTCGCTTTCTCGAGGCCCAAAAAGAAATGCACCCCGATAGGAGACCACTGGAATTGGAGCGAGGCTGTGACACGAGATGGAGCTCAAGATCAGCAGCAGTGAGCAAAGTGTACACACTGTATGATGTCATCATTGAAGTGCTGTCCGATTATTCAGAAGAGGGAGGACAAAGTCAGTTTGATGCCCAGTCTTTACTTCAGCAGATGCGAACAAAAAAATTTATATTTCTCCTCGTGCTTTTCAGAGATCTATTTAACAAGTCCGACTTTGCAACTAAAGGGCTGCAATCCATCAGCGTTTCTGTGACAGACACAGTGGATTTGATTGAAAGTCTCAAAGAGTCACTGACAGACATGCGCTCAGGCGACAGTGCATTTGAAAAGATTCTGGAAAGCACAAATAAGCGACCATGATTTGAGAGCCATATTAAACCAACTTATAGACTGTCAGCTGAATGAACTCAGTGCCAGGTTCCACAATGACGCGTATGGCCTGATGACGACAACAGCTACTCTGTTGGCACCCTCCTCTGACAGCAGCTTGACCGAGATGACACAACAACTGAATGACGCAGGAAAGCGCTTCAACATCAGCATGACAGAGTCGGAGCTCTCTGTGTTTCTCCAGCATGTTGCAAGGAAGAGGGCAAGAGGGGAAACATTTAAAACCCTGTTGGATCTTTTGGACATTTGCAGTGAGGAAGTCTTCCCTAGTGTAAATGGCTTCTTAAACGCTCTGATCGCTCTGCCCATGACATCCTGTACAGCTGAGCGTGTTTTCTCCAGCGTTAAGAGAATAAAAACTGCCTGTAGAAGCACTATGCTCACCCCTCGCCTGCAATCGCTCTGTCTCATAACTTTTGAGAGAGATCTTGCAGTAACTTTGGACTACGACGAAGTTATTGACATATTTAAAAGCAAACCCCGCCGTCTACTCCTGTAGAGACGCAGAGAGTTGAGACACGCATGCACACGTGCACAAATAGACCCCAACGGGGCTTCAGCACCTGCCCTTTTGCCCTCCTATTAGAGAAATGCCCTTATTCAAATATAATGTACATTTGTTGCGCACATGTAACCCAGTTCAGAGTTCCTTGTGCTACTGAACAGTTTTAATAAGCAAAATAAGTTGTGTTTTGTATTTTATGTCATGTGTATATTTAATCTGATTTCTTCAAAAGACATAGGCTACAATTGTGCCAAGTTGCACTGTATTTAGTGTGTTTGTCTTTTATGTAAAAATGATCGATGAGAAACATAAACCTGTGTCTAATACATACAATATCAGCATTTTCTTATTTCCTGCTGAAGAATATACAGTATGCCTTAAGGTATAACTAGAATTTACTGAAATACATTTCATTTATTTGCATTTACTTTTTAAATAGCTGTCATGAAGCAGTGTGTGAACCAACCTGACAGTGATTTGTTTAAAAAACATACTATTTAATATTGCTTGTATATATATATATTAATGTTTTTCTATTGTATTCCACATTAGCTGTTTACTGTTGATGTTTTGTTCAGAAATGTTATAAATGTTAAACTAAACCTTTGCACAGCCTTAACATTTGTTTTCGTAAAATTGAAAATACTTTTCCTATTTAATCCTCAACGTTTTTATAATCTATTATAGTTGCCAATGGCCATGTTAATGAGCACACACAGGTGAAAGATGAAAGGATAGTTTTTTCTCCCTCGTTTGACCAGGCTGCAGTTTTCTAATGTTATACCTGCTGCACAAATACATTTCATATTGAGACTAAATATCTAGAAAAATGATTAAGAAACGTAGAGCTCAAATGTGGTGCCATTTGCAACTACCGGAGCGCACCCTGACGCGGCAGGCATTCTCCAGCCCAAATCAGCAAAGCTTATGAGTGTGAAGCAACAGTATCTGCTGCCCAGCTGCTTTAGTATGAAACGTATACTTCAGCTCATGAAAGTTCTACAGTGTCAGAAGGAAGTCGCTAATGATAAATCTGCAGCCTCTGAAAAGTGCCGCGTCAGAGAACCAGTGCCTTTTACGCACGGCCGCTCACTTCGCTAGATCCGCTAAAAAGGACAGGAGGCTGCAGTCTAACCACACAGACACACATCAGGTGTTCGCTCATTATTCCATATTCTGCCGTTGTATGCTCTTTGTTTCTAAATGTATCAATGTATTGTGAACCAAAACAAAATGCAGTAGGCCTATAACATTTCATTTCACTCATTGCGGCGTGCCGTGCCGCTTCATTATTTAAATAATATTTAATAGACTTCTAATCTTCATGTTCTCATAGACTTCTAATCTTCATGTTCTCATAGACTTCTAATCTTCATGTTCTCATAGACTTCTAATCTTCATGTTCTCATAGACTTCTAATCTTCATGTTCTCATAGACTTCCAATCTTCATGTTCTCATAGACTTCTAATCTTCATGTTCTCATAGACTTCCAATCTTCATGTTCTCATAGACTTCTAATCTTCATGTTCTCATAGACTTCTAATCTTCATGTTCTCATAGACTTCTAATCTTCATGTTCTCATAGACTTCTAATCTTCATGTTCTCATAGACTTCTAATCTTCATGTTCTCATAGACTTCTAATCTTCATGTTCTCATAGACTTCTAATCTTCATGTTCTCATAGACTTCTAATCTTCATGTTCTCATAGACTTCCAATCTTCATGTTCTCATAGACTTCTAATCTTCATGTTCTCATAGACTTCCAATCTTCATGTTCTCATAGACTTCTAATCTTCATGTTCTCATAGACTTCTAATCTTCATGTTCTCATAGACTTCTAATCTTCATGTTCTCATAGACTTCTAATCTTCATGTTCTCATAGACTTCTAATCTTCATGTTCTCATAGACTTCTAATCTTCATGTTCTCATAGACTTCTAATCTTCATGTTCTCATAGACTTCTAATCTTCATGTTCTCATAGACTTCCAATCTTCATGTTCTCATAGACTTCCAATCTTCATGTTCTCATAGACTTCTAATCTCATGTTCTCATAGACTTCTAATCTTCATGTTCTCATAGACTTCTAATCTTCATGTTCTCATAGACTTCTAATCTTCATGTTCTCATAGACTTCCAATCTTCATGTTCTCATAGACTTCTAATCTTCATGTTCTCATAGACTTCTAATCTTCATGTTCTCATAGACTTCCAATCTTCATGTTCTCATAGACTTCTAATCTTCATGTTCTCATAGACTTCTAATCTTCATGTTCTCATAGACTTCTAATCTTCATGTTCTCATAGATTCTAATCTTCATGTTCTCATAGACTTCTAATCTTCATGTTCTCATAGACTTCTAGTCTTCATGTTCTCATAGACTTCTAATCTTCATGTTCTCATAGACTTCTAATCTTCATGTTCTCATAGACTTCTAATCTTCATGTTCTCATAGACTTCTAATCTTCATGTTCTCATAGACTTCTATATAATCTTCATGTTCTCATAGACGTCTATATAATCTTCATGTTCTCATAGACTTTAATCTTCATGTTCTCATAGACTTCTAATCTTCATGTCTCATAGACTTCTAATCTTCATGTTCTCATAGACTTCTAATCTTCATGTTCTCATAGACTTCTATATAATCTTCATGTTCTCATAGACTTCTAATCTTCATGTTCTCATAGACTTCTGATCTTCATGTTCTCATAGACTTCTAATCTTCATGTTCTCATAGACTTCTATATAATCTTCATGTTCTCATAGACTTCTAATCTTCATGTTCTCATAGACGTCTAATCTTCATGTTCTCATAGACTTCTAATCTTCATGGTTCTCATAGACTTCTAATCTTCATGTTCTCATAGACTTCTAATCTTCATGTTCTCATAGACTTCTAATCTTCATGTTCTCATAGACTTCTATACAATCTTCATGTTCTCATAGACTTCTATACAATCTTCATGTTCTCATAGACTTCTAATCTTCATGTTCTCATAGACTTCTATACAATCTTCATGTTCTCATAGACTTCTATTCTTCATGTTCTCATAGACTTCTAATCTTCATGTTCTCATAGACTTCTAATCTTCATGTTCTCATAGACTTCTATACAATCTTCATGTTCTCATAGACTTCTATACAATCTTCATGTTCTCATAGACTTCTATTCAATCTTCATGTTCTCATAGACTTCTAATCTTCATGTTCTCATAGACTTCTAATCTTCATGTTCTCATAGACTTCTAATCTTCATGTTCTCATAGACTTCCAATCTTCATGTTCTCATAGACGTCAAATCTTCATGTTCTCATAGACTTCTAATCTTCATGTTCTATAGACTTCTAATCTTCATGTTCTCATAGACTTCTAATCTCATGTTCTCATAGACTTCTAATCTTCATGTTCTCATAGACTTCTAATCTTCATGTTCTCATATACTTCTATACAATCTTCATGTTCTCATAGACTTCTAACAATCTTCATGTTCTCATAGACTTCTATACAATCTTCATGTTCTCATAGACTTCTATACAATCTTCATGTTCTCATAGATTCTATACAATGTTCATGTTCTCATAGACTTCTATTCAATCTTCATGTTCTCATAGACTTCTAATCTTCATGTTCTCATAGACTTCTAATCTTCATTCTCATAGACTTCTATATAATCTTCATGTTCTCATAGACTTCTAATCTTCATGTTCTCATAGACTTCTATATAATCTTCATGTTCTCATAGACTTCTATTCTTCATGTTCTCATAGACTTCTAATCTTCATGTTCTCATAGACTTCTAATCTTCATGTTCTCATAGACTTCTATACAATCTTCATGTTCTCATAGACTTCTATACAATCTCATGTTCTCATAGACTTCTATTCAATCTTCATGTTCTCATAGACTTCTAATCTTCATGTCTCATAGACTTCTAATCTTCATGTTCTCATAGACTTCTAATCTTCATGTTCTCATAGACTTCCAATCTTCATGTTCTCATAGACTTCTAATCTTCATGTTCTCATAGACTTCTAATCTTCATGTTCTCATAGACGTCTAATCTTCATGTTCTCATAGACTTCTAATCTTCATGTTCTCATAGACTTCTAATCTTCATGTTCTCATAGACTTCTAATCTTCATGTTCTCATAGACTTCCAATCTCATGTTCTCATAGACTTCTAATCTTCATGTTCTCATAGACTTCTAATCTTCATGTTCTCATAGACTTCTAATCTTCATGTTCTCATAGACTTCTATATAATCTTCATGTTCTCATAGACTTCTAATCTTCATGTTCTCATAGACTTCTAATCTTCATGTTCTCATAGACTTCTAATATTCATGTTCTCATAGACTTCTAATCTTCATGTTCTCATAGACTTCTAATCTTCATGTTCTCATAGACTTCTAATCTTCATGTTCTCATAGACTTCTAATCTTCATGTTCTCATAGACTTCTAATCTTCATGTTCTCATAGACTTCTAATCTTCATGTTCTCATATACTTCTAATCTTCATGTTCTCATAGACTTCCAATCTTCATGTTCTCATAGACTTCTAATCTTCATGTTCTCATAGACTTCTATACAATCTTCAGTTCTCATAGACTGCCAATCTTCATGTTCTCATAGACTTCTATACAATCTTCATGTTCTCATAGACTTCTAATCTTCATGTTCTCATAGACTTCTAATCTTCTGTTCTCATAGACTTCTATACAATCTTCATGTTCTCATAGACTTCTAATCTTCATGTTCTCATAGACTTCTATATAATCTTCATGTTCTCATAGACTTCTATACAATCTTCATGTTCTCATAGACTTCTATACAATCTTCATGTTCTCATAGACTTCTAATCTTCATGTTCTCATAGACTTCTAATCTTCATGTTTCATAGACTTCTATACAATCTTCATGTTCTCATAGACTTCTATTCAATCTTCATGTTCTCATAGACTTCAATCTTCATGTTTTCATAGACTTCTAATCTTCATGTTCTCATAGACTTCTAATCTTCATGTCTCATAGACTTCTATATAATCTTCATGTTCTCATAGATTCTATACAATCTTCATGTTCTCATAGACTTCTAATCTTCAGTTCTCATAGACTTCTATATAATCTTCATGTTCTCATAGACGTCTAATCTTCATGTTCTCATAGACTTCTAATCTTCATGTTCTCATAGACTTCCAATCTTCAGTTCTCATAGACTTCCAATCTTCATGTTCTCATAGACTTCAATCTTCATGTTCTCATAGACTTCTAATCTTCATGTTCTCATAGACTTCTAATCTTCATGTTCTCATAGACTTCTAATCTTCATGTTCTCATAGACTTCTAATCTTCATTTTCATAGACTTCTAATCTTCATGTTCTCATAGACTTCCAATCTTCATGTTCTCATAGACGTCTAATTCATGTTCTCATAGACTTCCAATCTTCATGTTCTCATAGACTTCTAATCTTCATGTTCTCATAGACTTCTATACAATCTTCATGTTCTCATAGACTTCAATCTTCATGTTTCATAGACTTCTAATCTTCATGTTCTCATAGACTTCTAATCTTCATGTTCTCATAGACTTCTAATCTTCATGTTCTCATAGACTTCCAATCTTCATGTTCTCATAGACTTCTAATCTTCATGTTCTCATAGACTTCTAATCTTCATGTTCTCATAGACTTCTAATCTTCATGTTCTCATAGACTTCTATATAATCTTCATGTTCTCATAGACTTCTATATAATCTTCATGTTCTCATAGACTTCTAATCTTCATGTTCTCATAGACTTCTAATCTTCATGTTCTCATAGACTTCTAATATTCATGTTCTCATAGACTTCTAATCTTCATGTTCTCATAGACTTCTAGTCTTCATGTTCTCATAGACGTCTAATCTTCATGTCTCATAGACTTCTAATCTTCATGTTCTCATAGACTTCTAATCTTCATGTTCTCATAGACTTCTAATCTTCATGTTCTCATAGACTTCCAATCTTCATGTTCTCATAGACTTCTAATCTTCATGTTCTCATAGACTTCTATACAATTTTCATGTTCTCATAGACTGCCAATCTTCATGTTCTCATAGACTTCTATACAATCTTCATGTTCTCATAGACTTCTAATCTTCATGTTCTCATAGACTTCTAATCTTCTGTTCTCATAGACTTCTATACAATCTTCATGTTCTCATAGACTTCTAATCTTCATGTTCTCATAGACTTCTATATAATCTTCATGTTCTCATAGACTTCTATACAATCTTCATGTTCTCATAGACTTCTATACAATCTTCATGTTCTCATAGACTTCTATATAATCTTCATGTTCTCATAGACTTCTAATCTTCATGTTCTCATAGACTTCTATACAATCTTCATGTTCTCATAGACTTCTATTCAATCTTCATGTTCTCATAGACTTCCAATCTTCATGTTTTCATAGACTTCTAATCTTCATGTTCTCATAGACTTCTAATCTTCATGTTCTCATAGACTTCTAATCTTCATGTTCTCATAGACTTCTATATAATCTTCATGTTCTCATAGACTTCTAATCTTCATGTTCTCATAGACTTCTATATAATCTTCATGTTCTCATAGACGTCTAATCTCATGTTCTCATAGACTTCTAATCTTCATGTTCTATAGACTTCCAATCTTCATGTTCTCATAGACTTCCAATCTTCATGTTCTCATAGACTTCCAATCTTCATGTTCTCATAGACTTCTAATCTTCATGTTCTCATAGACTTCTAATCTTCATGTTCTCATAGACTTCTATATAATCTTCATGTTCTCATAGACTTCTATATAATCTTCATGTTCTCATAGACTTCTATATAATCTTCATGTTCTCATAGACTTCCAATCTTCATGTTCTCATAGACTTCCAATCTTCATGTTCTCATAGACTTCCAATCTTCATGTTCTCATAGACTTCTAATCTTCATGTTCTCATAGACTTCCAATCTTCATGTTCTCATAGACTTCCAATCTTCATGTTCTCATAGACTTCCAATCTTCATGTTCTCTAGACTTCTAATCTTCATGTTCTCATAGACTTCCAATCTTCATGTTCTCATAGACTTCTAATCTTCATGTTCTCATAGACTTCTAATCTTCATGTTCTCATAGATTCTATATAATCTTCATGTTCTCATAGACTTCTAATCTTCATGTTCTCATAGACTTCTATATAATCTTCATGTTCTCATAGAGTCTAATCTTCATGTTCTCATAGACTTCTAATCTTCATGTTCTCATAGACTTCCAATCTTCATGTTCTCATAGACTTCTAATCTTCATGTTCTCATAGACTTCTAATCTTCATGTTCTCATAGACGTCTATATAATCTTCATGTTCTCATAGACTTCCAATCTTCATGTTCTCATAGACTTCTAATTCTTCATGTTCTCATAGACTTCTAATCTCATGTTCTCATAGACTTCTAATCTTCATGTTCTCATAGACTTCTAATCTTCATGTTCTCATAGACTTCAATCTTCATGTTCTCATAGACTTCTAATCTTCATGTTCTCATAGATTCTATACAATTTTTCATGTTCTCATAGACCCAATCTTCATGTTCTCATAGACTTCTATACAATCTTCATGTTCTCATAGACTTCAATCTTCATGTTCTCATAGACTTCAATCTTCTGTTCTCATAGACTTCTATACAATCTTCATGTTCTCATAGACTTCTAATCTTCATGTTCCATAGACTTCTATATAATCTTCATGTTCTCATAGACTTCTATACAATCTTCATGTTCTCATAGACTTCTATACAATCTTCATGTTCTCATAGACTTCTATATAATCTTCATGTTCTCATAGACTTCTAATCTTCATGTTCTCATAGACTTCTATACAATCTTCATGTTCTCATAGACTTCTATTCAATCTTCATGTTCTCATAGACTTCCAATCTTCATGTTTCATAGACTTCAATCTTCATGTTCTCATAGACTTCAATCTTCATGTTTCATAGACTTCTAATCTTCATGTTCTCATAGACTTCTATATAATCTTCATGTTCTCATAGACTTCTAATCTTCATGTTCTCATAGACTTCTATATAATCTTCATGTTCTCATAGACGTCTAATCTTCATGTTCTCATAGACTTCTAATCTTCATGTTCTCATAGACTTCCAATCTTCATGTTCTCATAGACTTCCAATCTTCATGTTCTCATAGACTTCCAATCTTCATGTTCTCATAGACTTCTAATCTTCATGTTCTCATAGACTTCTAATCTTCATGTTCTCATAGACTTCTATATAATCTTCATGTTCTCATAGACTTCTATATAATCTTCATGTTCTCATAGACTTCTATATAATCTTCATGTTCTCATAGACTTCCAATCTTCATGTTCTCATAGACTTCCAATCTTCATGTTCTCATAGACTTCAATCTTCATGTTCTCATAGACTTCTAATCTTCATGTTCTCATAGACTTCCAATCTTCATGTTCTCATAGACTTCCAATCTTCATGTTCTCATAGACTTCCAATCTTCATGTTCTCATAGACTTCTAATCTCATGTTCTCATAGACTTCCAATCTTCATGTTCTCATAGACTTCTAATCTTCATGTTCTCATAGACTTCTAATCTTCATGTTCTCATAGACTTCTATATAATCTTCATGTTCTCATAGACTTCTAATCTTCATGTTCTCATAGACTTCTATATCTTCATGTTCTCATAGACGTCTAATCTTCATGTTCTCATAGACTTCTAATCTTCATGTTCTCATAGACTTCAATCTTCATGTTCTCATAGACTTCTAATCTTCATGTTCTCATAGACTTCTAATCTTCATGTTCTCATAGACGTCTATATAATCTTCATGTTCTCATAGACTTCCAATCTTCATGTTCTCATAGACTTCTAATCTTCATGTTCTCATAGACTTCTAATCTTCATGTTCTCATAGACTTCTATACAATCTTCATGTTCTCATAGACTTCAAATCTTCATGTTCTCATAGACTTCTAATTCATGTTCTCATAGACTTCTAATCTTCATGTTCTCATAGACTTCTATAAATCTTCATGTTCTCATAGACGTCTAATCTCATGTTCTCATAGACTTCTAATCTTCATGTTCTCATAGACTTCTAATCTTCATGTTCTCATAGACTTCTATAAATCTTCATGTTCTCATAGACTTCTAATCTTCATGTTCTCATAGACTTCAATCTTCATGTTCTCATAGACTTCTAATCTTCATGTTCTCATAGACTTCAATCTTCATGTTCTCATAGACTTCTAATCTTCATGTTCTCATAGACTTCTAATCTTCATGTTCTCATAGACTTCTAATCTTCATGTTCTCATAGACTTCTAATCTTCAAGTTCTCATAGACGTCTAATCTTCATGTTCTCATAGACTTCTAATCTTCATGTTCTCATAGACTTCTAATCTTCATGTTCTCATAGACTTCTAATCTTCATGTTCTCATAGACGTCTAATCTTCATGTTCTCATAGACTTCCAATCTTCATGTTCTCATAGACTTCTAATCTTCATGTTCTCATAGACTTCTATACAATCTTCATGTTCTCATAGACTCTATACAATGTTCATGTTCTCATAGACTTCTATTCCAATCTTCATGTTCTCATAGACTTCTAATCTTCATGTTCTCATAGACTTCTAATCTTCATGTTCTCATAGACTTCTATATAATCTTCATGTTCTCATAGACTTCTAATCTTCATGTTCTCATAGACTTCTATATAATCTTCATGTCTCATAGACTTCTAATCTTCATGTTCTCATAGACTTCTATATAATCTTCATGTTCTCATAGACTTCTAATCTTCATGTTCTCATAGACTTCTAATCTTCATGTTCTCATAGACTTCTAATCTTCATGTTCTCATAGACTTCTATACAATCTTCATGTTCTCATAGACTTCTATACAATCTTCATGTTCTCATAGACTTCTATTAATCTTCATGTTCTCATAGACTTCTAATCTTCATGTTCTCATAGACTTCTAATCTTCATGTTCTCATAGACTTCTAATCTTCATGTTCTCATAGACTTCTAATCTTCATGTTCTCATAGACTTCTAATCTTCATGTTCTCATAGACTTCTAATCTTCATGTTCTCATAGATTCTATATAATCTTCAGTTCTCATAGACTTCTAATCTTCATGTTCTCATAGACTTCTAATCTTCATGTTCTCATAGACTTCTAATATTCATGTTCTCATAGACTTCTAATCTTCATGTTCTCATAGACTTCTAATCTTCATGTTCTCATAGACGTCTAATCTTCATGTTCTCATAGACTTCTAATCTTCATGTTCTCATAGACTTCTAATCTTCATGTTCTCATAGACTTCTAGTCTTCATGTCTCATAGACGTCTAATCTTCATGTCTCATAGACTTCTAATCTTCATGTTCTCATAGACTTCTAATCTTCATGTTCTCATAGATTCTAATCTTCATGTTCTCATAGACTTCCAATCTTCATGTTCTCATAGACTTCTAATCTTCATGTTCTCATAGACTTCTATACAATCTTCATGTTCTCATAGACTGCCAATCTTCATGTTCTCATAGACTTCTATACAATCTTCATGTTCTCATAGACTTCTAATCTTCATGTTCTCATAGACTTCTAATCTTCCTGTCTTCATAGACTTCATACAATCTCATGTTCTCATAGACTTCTATACAATCTTCATGTTCTCATAGACTTCTAATCTTCATGTTCTCATAGACTTCTAATCTTCATGTTCTCATAGACTTCTATACAATCTTCATGTTCTCATAGACTGCCAATCTTCATGTTCTCATAGACTTCCAATCTTCATGTTCTCATAGACTTCTAATCTTCATGTTCTCATAGATTCCAATCTTCATGTTCTCATAGACTCCAATCTTCATGTTCTCATAGACTTCCAATCTTCATGTTCTCATAGACTTCTAATCTTCATGTTCTCATAGACTTCCATCTTCATGTTCTCATAGACTTCTAATCTTCATGTTCTCATAGACTTCTAATCTTCATGTTCTCATAGACTATATAATCTTCATGTTCTCATAGACTTCAATCTTCATGTTCTCATAGACTTCTATATAATCTTCATGTTCTCATAGACGTCTAATCTTCATGTTCTCATAGACTTCTAATCTTCATGTTCTCATAGACTTCCAATCTCATGTTCTCATAGACTTCTAATAATCTTCATGTTCTCATAGACTTCTAATCTTCATGTTCTCATAGACGTCTATATAATCTTCATGTTCTCATAGACTTCCAATCTTCATGTTCTCATAGACTTCTAATCTTCATGTTCTCATAGACTTCTAATCTTCATTATCATAGACTTCTATACAATCTTCATGTCTCATAGACTTCTAATCTTCATGTTCTCATAGACTTCTAATCTTCATGTTCTCATAGACTTCTAATCTTCATGTTCTCATAGACTTCTATATAATCTTCATGTTCTCATAGAGTCTAATCTTCAGTTCTCATAGACTTCTAATCTTCATGTCTCATAGACTTCTAATCTTCATGTTCTCATAGACTTCTAAATCTTCATGTTCTCATAGACTTCTAATCTTCATGTTCTCATAGACTTCTATACAATCTTCATGTTCTCATAGACTTCTAATCTTCAGTTCTCATAGACTTCTATACAATCTTCATGTTCTCATAGACTTCTAATCTTCATGTTCTCATAGACTTCTA